>OY987186.1:13853261-14066115 GCA_963920625.1 Dinocampus coccinellae
ATCGACATGCGAGCACGAGTTTCCGAGCCATTACAAAGGCAAAACAGATATAATACGTGGAAAATGAGTATACACCTGGATAGGACTTGCACCGAGAACGTGTTTATAAAGTACATAAAAATATGTGTGTAATAATAATAAAAATAATAAAAGCGCAACATCATCAGGTGCCTGATATTTTTATTTCCATAAGAAAAATTGAAAAAAAATTAAAAATAGATGAAATGAAATAATTACTCACACACACACACACACACAAAATTTATAAATAATATTAATTATAAAGTTGTATGAGTCAGATAAATTATAAAATACGATAAAAAGAAAATAGATATAATAGAAAAGAAGAAATGAAAATTATAAAATAATATTTCGTAATTTAAAATAAGAACAGAAGAGAATAAATGAAAGAAAGATAAACATGAGAAGGAAAAAAAAAAAAAAAAAAAAAAAGGATGAAAGAAAAAACTAATAAATATTATTTAATGAATGGAAAGCTCCTAAGTGTATCATATAATTTCTGTATTATTTATTTATTTATTTATTATCATTATTCTTTATTTTTTTCTTTTCTTTTTTCGTACATTTTCCTTCCACTTTTTTTCGCTATATATACAAATACAGGTGCAAAGTGGAGGTCACGTACATTATGATTGGTAGACGATATTAGACATATATAAAAATGTAATCGACTTGGGATGACTCGCAACTCGTGTACACTCATGGGTCACATAGTGTAGCGAATGAGAAAAATGAAAAGAAAAAAAAAACAAGGAAAAAAAAAAAAAAAGGGAGTAGAAAATTTCTGCAACAAGATGCAGGTACAGTTGCCAATGGAAGCCAAAGCAGTAGGAGATATATATATGAGGCGCGTCAGTGGAAACCCGCGCACTTTGTGCGAACAAAGGAGAGTCAGTTGGATATGGTCGGACACATAGAAAAGAAGTCACAGTAAAGTTTTTTTTTTTCTTCCCTTTCGCCCCTGCAATTGGGTATATCTTGGTTGCTCTGGGTCTTTTACTCGTTCATACTCTCACTGTATGTATTTTTCTCTCTTCTACTCACTACCATCTACCCTGTCAACGATGTCGACCTCGAGGTTCTTACAATAATTACTCGTTGAGTAAGTACTTCTTCCTAGCTGGTTGCCTCAACGACGTCGCTTTTTCAATTTCTCCCAGAATTCCCGGTGGAATCTTGAACGTGATTACCAGCGGCAAGAAAATAAACACAAATAGAAGTTGATGGTGGAAGAATTAAAATAAAAAGTTTAAATTACAAATGTATTAAAAATAATATAAAATAAATAATATAATAAAATATATTGATGAATATTAAAATTTATTCAATTGACAAATAATATCCCATTATATATATATTTATTTATTTTATTCTATTTCTAAATTAATTAATAAACATAAATGTGAAATTTAATTTGAGATTTACACTGTACACTGATGAAACTACACACCTAATATAGTCGAAACAATCTCTGGAATGAGATAGTAACGCACAACAGCAATATATTTCTCACACTCACCGCATATATTTACACACAAATTTAAGCATATAATATATAAACAAGTGTATACATGTGCACAGTAGTTATATACTATTTATTATAAATGCATGTAGAAAGTTTAATTACACACAAAAAAAAAAAAACAAAAAAAAACGGTACAGGTGGAGTTTAAATAAATATCAACATAAAAATACCAATCGTATTATTATTCAATCATTTCATAAGGATAAAATTAATATTCAACTTATATATTTATAACGTAACTCTCACACTCATTTATATATACTCACATGTACAGTGAGATGTTATACACACGGGATATACGGTAAAGCTCTCATCCAATTACATTCAAGATACTGAGTAGAAAATGACAGAGTGTGTGAGAAAGAGAAAGAAAAAAATAAAGAGAAAAAGAGAGAGTCTCTTTCTATACGCAAATTCTACCGCAAGACCAATTGAAAAATAATAGAAGCCCACTTTTATTCGTGAGTGGTGTAGATTCCCCTTGTGAATAACCACATATATATATCTACATTCCTTTTTCATTCTAGTTCTAGAAAAATATATATATAATATGATGAAAGGATATATTTACTTTATTGTATCATTCAACAGTATAAAGTGCCATCTACCGAACTCACTCACTTTTATTTATATAAATAAAATTCTACGATGATAAAACAAAATAATAATAATAATAATAATAATAATAATAAATGAATAAATATATTGAGATAATGATAATTATAAAATGATTAATTAATTTTTATTTGAATGAAAATAAATATTCAAGTGTGTAAATTTAACTTTTATCGAAAATAAAAGAAAAAAAAAAATTAATAATTGTTCACCCAAGTGTGATTAATCGTGAAAGGTGAAGAGAAAGTAAAATATAAGTGAAAAGTGCAATAGTGAAATAGTTGAATAGTATAGGGCATAGATAGTTGAGCTAGCAAACTCTAACGAGGGTTCTAATTAGTGTCTTTAACGCGTACTTGGCATTCAAGTCATAAATGTCTAATCGGGAGACAAACTCAAGTCGATCCACCCTCTGGTAAACTGTAAGGAGGGTTGAAGAGCATCCCCAAGGCGTTGCACTACCCTATATATATATATTTTACATAAGAAATGGAATGAGAGAGTGAAAGATGGATATGGCGAGTGAGAAAGTAACATTGAGTTAGTTTTAGAAGGGCAGTTGTTGGCACCATAGAGTATTTCAACCCTTTTGCGTACACTTGGCATTGCTCTACAAAACTGTACTTTGTTACGTACTACAATTCACATAGACTCTCGTCCACATTTATAATGTGTATATATATGTGTATGTATATAAACATGTATACAAAGGACCTTATACCAAATGAATTAACTCCTATTACAATTTCCAAAATCCCCTTTCACGTGCACCTGGTGACGTGGCACAGCACGTCGCCATTCTAAGTAAATTTCCTTGTCCAATTAGGGCCACGTCGCCAATGTACATCGCAAATGTACCAACTATCGTAACGCCTTACCCTCCATCTTCGTTCAACATTCCCTTTACAGTCATCTAAATCCATACATCTTAACTTCATATTTAAATATATATCGTAGATAATTATTTCAATAATATACGTGTATATTAATTTTTATCGTATTAATAAAATTATTTTTATAAATATCACAATGGTATTATATAATTTATTATTTGTCATTTATCACGAATAAATTTAAATTTATAATTATTAAAATTGAATTTCACGAAAAATTTAATTTTTACACTTGCCAGTTATATTTCATTTCATCGATATATTTCTCTCGATATATCTCTTGCTGTTTTTTTTTTTTTTTTTTTCTTTTTTCATCTCATTCTTTTGCAATGCGTACAAGCTATGGGACACCAATCACTTTGCGCGTCAGCTATTCGATATTCTCTCGACGATCTGCCCTCGGCGACACTAGTCTACACTTTTTGTTTTATTATTATTCACTTTTTTTTTGTTCCCCCTCTGTGTTTGCTTGTGTTCGTTCAAAATGACCGTGAAGCTCTCCGCGAGTGAAATGCGAGTCCGAGTGGAAAATAAAAAAAAAACGGATAAACCAGGCACAAATAAAGGAGTGGGGAAAACAAAAACATTAATAAAAATAAAAAAACTAAAAAGTGCTAGAGTATAGAGATTTGAATGAAAAAAAAAAAAAAAAAAAAAAAAAAGGAAATATCGTGAAGAGTGAAAAGAAAAAAGGGCTTGACACATTTATAGTCAAGTTCTATTGACATTTCTTTTGGGTAAAAGTGAAAGGTTATAATTTCTATTCGTATATAAATAATCACAATATACAACGAGATAGAAGCTGAAAAAAAAAAAAAAAAAAATGCAGACCAAAAATGTGGAAACAAGAAAAATTTCCATATTTATAAATCGAATAAAATAAATTTTTGTCACGTGCGATTGCTCACTACGTCTTCTTTTTTTCTTCTTCTTTCTTTTTTTTTTGTTTCTTTTTAAATCATTGTTATTATCATTTATAAAAGTCAGTTTAATATTTTTATTTATTCATTATATTTAAATATTAGCAACATGAATATGATATTCATTCATGTTTTTCTATTCTTATTTTTTCTTTTATTTTCTCCCCTATCTCTCCATCAACGTGTACATACTTTCATGCATATCATCATTCATATAACGTGAAAATTCACTTGTCCGTAAGTTTGTTTGGATATACGAGGCTGTAACTCAATCCTCCTCACTTGTCCCGCGGGAATAACAACTTTACGTCACCATTACCATCTACCATCACGCAGAACATGAACAGTAGCAATATATCGACTCGCTATAAATCGTTTGCCACGGGAGATATGAAGGAGAAGAAGAAGAAGAAGAAGAAGAAGAAGAAGAAGAAGACGAAGAATGTAAATATGTAGGGTATGGCCGCCCTCCTTGTGTTTGTGGGCGCGTGTACAATGTGATATTTTGAACGAGAACGTTAATTAATAATTTAATCGAAGAGACTGTTCAAAATGGTGCAGATCACTACGGGCTTCTCTACATGAGAGCCTATGCACGAGGACTCTCTAATTAAAATCGAGCACTGCACTCACACACAAGTTTGGGCTATCTCACGTTCCCGTATCCTCAAGACATGTCAACGATAAGAGGCATATAAACGTCCCTATATTTCTCACTGGATTTTATTATATACACTGTCTATGATAATATTGTAGAGAGACACCAGAATCTTAAATAAGTATCATCAACTTGATGCTTATACACTTATATGTAAGAATAAATGTAATGTGAAAAGTTGATGTGATATTGTAGATTTAGAGGGTGGAAATTTTTCATTTTCTTTTCTCCCTAAAAAAATTGTTGAAATTTGTCATTTTAATTACCATAAAATCAAGATTCTTATTAAAATTATTTAATATTTTATAATATATTTTTTTTTATTTGTTTATTGTTTGAATAAATATCTTCAAATTTGTTTTGTTTTGTTATATTTTTTTTTTTTTTTCTTTCTTTCTTCTCGTATAATAGAACAATCACGTGGTAAAGTAAAATGATTTTTAGTTGAAAAACTATTTTGAATTTAAATCTTCGCACAGAATGAAAAGCGGGAAAAGAAATAAAAAAATAAGTAAGCAAAGGGAGAAAAAAAAAAAAAAAAAAAAAAATAGAAGGAAAGATCTTCTAAAATTTCTATACTTTGTCTCATATATGAATATCTGCATTTATTTTTGTGCAATGTCAACTCTTGTGGATGGTAAAAGAGAGAGAAAAAAAAGAAAAAATTCACCACAAAAATATTTCCCATTTCACTCTTTTGCGTAAGATTATACTGAACAATTTCGCGAACGTTGCGGAAAAAGGCAAAAGTTTTTCGAAGATTCTCTTTTTCCATCGTCTGAAGATATTTGCATTGCCACCGACACACTTTCAATCCCCATTCTATTACCTTTCTACTCTTTTTTTTTTTTTTTTTCTTCTTCTTCTTCTATTTCCTCATCCAACTCGACTTTCCCCGTCTCCTTTACGCACCTAAAAGTCTCACACTTGTATTCACTATCTCGTAACGCCATCTACTTTACTATTTGCTTGCGCGTAGCAACGCGTTGGAATACGAGAGTTGGAATTTGTCCTGATGCATAGTCGATTGGCGTAAGAGGAAGTAGATCCAAAAGTCACCAACAACGTACAAACGAGTGAGAAGGAGAACGACGACGAAGAAGAAGAAGAAAAAGAAGAAGCTCCTAACATTCACTGGGGAATTTTCAACGAGTATATTCGCCACGAACTCTAGCCATACACACACACACACACACACTACTGCGTGTACATAGCCGTTGGTGCTAACAGCCCTCAAAAGCACACTCTTGCATCAACTAAACTTATACATTATTTGTCCCGTATATATTCCTCAATGGATTTTCCCCATTTTCAAATATATAACAAATTTCCAAAGCGTACACTATATAAACTACATTAGCATTATTCATCATAAAATCATGAAATAATAATATTTAGTATTAAAAATATTGCGTTGACATTTTGATATAATAATTTTAAAGTAATTAAATCTTGTGAATATTTAAACTTGTATTTATTTCAATTATTATATTTCACTGAACGACCTTAAGGCAAAAGTGTCATGACTTGGATATATAACTGTCTCAACAAAAGGATACATGACGTTCCCTTCAAAATGACACAAAGTTACGCGCATTTCTCCAACATTCAACTATTACGTTGTGGCACATTATCATGGGCGTATACTATAAATAGGACATTTGTGGATCGACAGTAAATACTGCTCGGTGAAACAAAGACAAAGACAGAGTATATATATATATGTGTGTGTGTATGTGAGACACGCAGAGAGATATGAACCGCACTCTGTCGTCGTGCACGACATCCCAATATCAACGTCATCATATCGTGCACACCATTCGCCCCGTATTTCAAATTATACACACGTATATAAACTCATGTATTACGTTGGATATACACGACTATATAACCGCGTACTTCGCTCCGATTTACACGGTCATTCTCGGGCTTTATACCCGTTATGGCAACTATACACCCTCTCCCCTCCTTTTGACTGTTGGCCATCCGATGAATTCGCCTTAAAATATTAAACTTCCCCTACTAACATCACTCCACTTCATCCACTTCATTCATGCGTCTCGTCGTCAAACACCGTTGTATTATTCGGCCTCAATTCGCCAATTTTGCTTTCTCT
The DNA here is from genome assembly GCA_963920625.1 of Dinocampus coccinellae. Lineage (NCBI taxonomy): Eukaryota > Metazoa > Arthropoda > Insecta > Hymenoptera > Braconidae > Dinocampus > Dinocampus coccinellae. The sequence continues at coordinate 13,860,010 of OY987186.1, forward strand.
CTCATTCTATCTGTGCATACATACACGTGTCTTTTATAGCACAAAGTTATCTGTCAATTCGGCTCGCAGGTCCGTTCATATCTCACTACTGTCACATAAAATCTTAATTAAAACATATTTGCTTTCAACATATTGTCAAATCTGTTAACATGACAATAATTTCACACATAAAGAAATAAATATTCAAATGATATTTATTGATTAAATTATTATACATTTTTCGATTATAATTATTATTTTACATAGTAAATATTTTCTTTATTTACTATTACACTGATATCTAATGGATGCATATTGTATATATATTATTTTATATCACATTCAAGTCGTAAAACATTACTATTAATTTGTCTTAAAACTCAGGTACCGTAGATATAATCAACATGATATATATATATATATATATAATGTTGTATTTTACTTTAGGTTGGGTGTTATCTCATCACCACATGGAGATGGATGATTTGGTTTTCATCCAGTTTTACAGTGTCCTCTCCTGTTTCCAAGTATTTTTTTATGGTTAAATATCCAATCTACTACGTTTATTCCGCTGCATTTGGTTGTCCACTTGAGCCATATATTTCAAATAGGCATTTATATATACATCATATATGTAAAATTGTAGAAGAATGTAAAGTGAGGCCTATAATATTTACTCTTGTATACGCTTTTGCGCGTCTACCGTGCAATTTCGTATCACCAACACGCATCACTACGCAACCCCACGATCGATATACCGAGATATACGAGCATTTTTATTACACTCTCAGTATTTTATGTATGGATATACATGTATATATACGTGTACATATATATATATACATTCATGTATGTATGTATGTATGTATGTATGTATGTATGTATGTATGTGTAAATATTGTAGGACATACCAAATGCCCTTTGGCTTTTGTACATTGCATGGTAACGAAAGAAAAGTAAATATTTCTTCCTATTGTGAATAGATTTGTACATCTACGTACATATATATATATAGATATTTATTATTGTGAAATTTTGATTTATGTTGTGTATGAAAATGTGGGAAACTTGGATATCGAATATCATGAATGTTCAACGACTTCGTTTTCAATGCCGTTTTCATGTAAATTTACAGATGTTTCACTGTCCATTTCATGTCATGGAGAAATTTGTTTATGAGATTTCATATATATAATAGTCAAAGAGAGACAGATACAGAGAGAAAGAGAGGAAGGAAGAAATATGAGGGAGGATAACACAGTAGGTATGGAGATGAATAAGAGGGTGAATTTTCTCAGCAAGATCTTATATTCAGCTTAGTTATATGTACATGTTGATGATGATGGTAGTATTCGTAGTGATATTACCAGAAGCGGTGGTAGTAGTGGTAGTGGTAGTGGTAGTGGTAGTAGTGGAGGTGGTGGTTGAATGCGGGATTGCCCGAAGAGGATTCCAACTCGGGAACCAATAGTCGTCGTAAGGATTACTGGGTTTATATTCGTAGCCCGCTAATTCCGTTGACGTCGACTAGAGAGCAGCAAACCCGTGTATATATATATATATATATGAAATGACGATAGGAATAGAGATTGGCGTAAGGAGTATAGAGGAAACGAGGAAAATACAGTTGGTGGAGAGAGAGAAATAGAGTGAAATAAAGAACCTTGCACCAAATTGAGTGCTGCACTATTATCGACGACACAATGTGTTATATTGCATTTCACAACATTTATTCATTGATTTATTTGATGGAGATGAAAAAATTGACAGTGCGACAAAGCGAAGTAAAGACAGAAAAAAAGGAAAAAAATAAATAAATAAATAATCTAATAGAATGATTTCTACATTGTTAAAGATAAATAAATAAATAACAAAATGAAAGAAAAAAAGAAAACGAGAATTCAATTTGGATTATATTACTTACAAGTTTTGTAAATTAAATAACGAATATTTAATAATATTGAACGTAGTTTATTGAAAAATATTGAATTTTCCAATTGTTTGGTATATGGGTATAAACATCTTATTGAACAGAGAAAAGTTTGTTGAATTGTGTGGATTTATACATCTACGTGATATGTGTATATATGTCTGTGCATGAATGCAATTGTTTGAGATCGTTCGAAAAAAGTTATAAGTTGACACAGTTAGCGTGACTGTCGTACTAACGTGACAGTGAAGAAAAACGTGTTGCTTCCGTGTGTTACACCACGAGTTTATATGAAACTACTGCTCATACAATTTATCCGTAAAATATATTTACCCAAAAAAATTTTTTAAGTAAATATTATCATTTTTATTTATTTCCAAGTGTAAATTTGGAAAAAAAAAAAAAAAAAAAAAATACATATATATACAAATATTTGTTTCACTTTGTAAATATAAAAATATAATTAATATATTTAATGCGTAGGTTTTTTATTTCTTGCTTTTTTTTTTTTTTTTTTTTTCTTCTTTTATTTATGGATTGTACGAATATATAATAACTATATAAATGAATCATTAATTTAATGATTATACATAAAATATTGTTTTATCAAGATTTTGACAGTTGATTAAGATAGCGTTATATCGCTACCAAGATTGTAAACCATATGCCGGTAGTCATAACTCCCCTTTCAGATTATGGTGAAACGAGGAGTTAGAAGTGGGATCAACAGGCTATCGTAAGCAACAATCTCTTGAGGTACAAGTGAAAGAGAAAACGTGAGGGTGTTGAGAGAATGAGGGATATAGAGAAAAAGGGAGATAGGAATAGAAGAGAGAAATGAACAAAATATATCTATATAAAAAGAAAAGGAGAGCGTACAAATCATCAGCGTGAAATGATGATATAAATAATAAGAAAAAAAAAAAAAAAAAAAAAAAAAAAGAAAAGTTTCTCCTTTGATCTTTTGCCAAATCTCATCTCAGCCACCGTCAATTCCATTTGCAAATTTCACACTCTAGCGGCAATGGAATAAAAAAAAACTGCGATGAATAATGAAATAAGAGAACAAAAAAAAAATAATAAAAATACGAATAAATAAAAAAAATGAGAATACATATATATATATTTTTTTTTCTTCTAAAATAATAAATTGAATGTGTATAATTACGAATAAACATAGCAATTAATTCTTATTCACACCAAAAAAAAAAACAAAAACAAAAAAAAAGAACATTCTATCGAATATTTTTTTGTTTTTTTTTTCTTTATATCCTTTTGAAAATAGACAAAGCCCCGGCATGCGAAATGACCAAACGATTGAATACGAGTAATCGCAATATAACACAATAGATTGTGCGCGCCTTTTCTTCAACAAAAAAAAAAAAAAAAAAAAATAGATAAAAAATAAATAAAATCACCCTTGCCAAGTGAAAAACCGTACCCCTGCATCTTCCTCACTTGTTGCATCAATGTCCTATCTTCCTGTCGCCATTATCGATAATTGGAAGGAAAAACGGAGAGGAGATGAAAAAATATATGAAAAGAAAGAAAATAAAGAATAGAAAAAGATATAAAAAAAAAAAAAAAAGTCAAAGTATCACATTCTGTTCTATTGAATCTTTTATATACAAGTATTTTCAAGATCTTTAATGGTTCGCGTCCCCTCACTTTCAAATGACGATGATAACATTGAAAATAGTCTCCTACAAAGACGATTACTTGTTTGGTAGTGAATGAAAAAAAAAATATATATATATATATATATCGCGTATGTTGAGCCGAGTGATATGACCACGTCAACAGTAGACGATAGATTGACTGGCATGTTGAGAGGGTTCTACTATGTACACATAATATATATTCACCCAGAGCGTAATGAATGTGATGTGTAGGTGCGTATAGGTATATACAACGGCCTAGACGTGTAGACGCGGTAGGCGCTCGATGCAATACGTTAATGACAGGAAACCAGCAATATGAACTTGACGGCTCGGTACCGCACCGTAATTCCGCGCTGCAGTGTCGTAACGACCTGCTATTCGTGCCCTGTTATCCAGTGTAGAGAGGAAAAAAAATAAATAATAAATAAATGAATAAATAAATAAATAAAAGGTGAAAAGAGGGAATTATCGTAAATAAATATTTTTAAATATTGTGTATAATCTGATAGTAATAATAAATCACTACTTCGGGTAATTATAGAATTTTATATGTATCAATTATTGATCAATGATGATTCTTCATAATTTATTATTATTATTATTATTACTTTTTTCATTTTAATATTTTAAATATCACCTTTTTTTCATTCATATTCCATTGCAATGCAGTGTTAAAAAATTTTTGAGTGTTTTTGATTTTTTATATAAATATATTTTTTCATTCGGAAAAGTGCTGAATTGAAATGTAAAAATACGAATTACTTGTCTGACTATAGCAGTAACATAGAAGTAGAAGTGGTAGTAGTGGTAGTATTGGTAGTAGTAGTAGTAGCAATACCAGATGTTGTAGATCAAGAAGCAACAGTCAAACATATAACAACAATGACCTGGATAACGGAAAATTCTTTGGATTCCTTTGCTCACAGTACCCAATTACACGAGCGTAAAGCGCGAGGCGTTTCATTTCCCAAGTATTTGTATAACAAGGGGATGACCAGGTAACGAGACGAAGCTCGAGTGCAATATTATAGAGGAATGGAGGGCAAAAAAAAAAAGGGTTGAAATGAATGTCGAGGATAGAACGATAGTGAAGAATGAATGAGGTTGGAGGAGCAGTCCAACCACCATCACCACCACCACTATCATCATCATCATCATTATTATTATCATTATTATCATTATCATCACCATCATCATTCAGTAATGATTTGAGTTGGTGTTAAGCTCAAGGTGAATTCTCAGCTATCTGACTCTGGCTAACGTCATTAGGTAATTAGATACATACCGAGTTGAGTCGAGCAACACGCTCCAGAGTTAGCGAAGCAAATTAAAGTGAGTAAGTGACTGAAGAAGAAGAACCTATTTCATATATATACATAAAAGCGAAAGGAAAATATAAATAGATATATAATCAACTTAGAAAATATTTTTGTAAGTATGTGTGTGTGTGAGATTAATTTTGATATGGTGAAAAATGTATAAAATCTTATCGAAAATTCTATCAGATAAATCTGACTAAGTGTAATGAATAATAAAATTTTCATTAAAATGCAAGATAATAATGAATATTAAATATAAAATAGTTAATCAAACATTGCAATATTAATTTCACAATTATATTATATGAAATGAAAATCATTTAAGTAAATATCAAGTTAAATAATCTTAACGCTTCGTATAAACTGAAGATACAATGTTAAATATAATCAGCGATATGAAAGGCGGATATAGGACAGAAACAAGAATATACTAACCTAACATATACTAATACTATTTCAACAAAGGTTTATGCGGCAAAACAAACGGAGATGAGTATTTCGGCCTAATTTAACTAACCGCAATGGACCTTGCATCATACATGGATGCTAGTTATTCCATTCTCTAGGAATAATCTTCTCTGTACAGACTGTATAACCACTAAAATCTCTTACTATATTAATGTATATGAGACATAATGAGCTTCTATGTGGTTTTCTTGACCTTCTATTGCAAACCAACACATTGTTAGCTTAGAATTTAGAACTAATTTTCAAACAAACGGTCTAATAATCGTATAAACTTTGTACAATTTACTCCAGATATAATCCATAGAATAGACATATTATTATATATTCTTACTCTCACGTATTTAAATTCTCATCAAAGTCTATTCTCTTGTGGTTTGTCCAAGTTTTTGAAATACGCATCTCACCTGCAAGTTATGTGATACATTGGCAAACTGTCAAGACGAAAGTTGCTGGCATTTCTCGAAATAATTCCGCTACGATGAAATTTCCACCCCCTTAATGGCTGAGTATGCAATGTATGTCCAAAATATCCGACTTGAAACATCATGTCGCAGCCGAGAGTTAACCATTTTCTCGCTATATAATCTTTCTCTTCCTCTTTCTCTCTCTCTCATTCCTTTCTCTTCCAACGTTATATACTATTCTTCTTTTCGTTATCTCTCTTTTGACGTACCTTCATCCAGTGGTATAACGCGGTATTTAACTCATGATGAGCTTCGTATTACACGACGAGCGTGAAATCTCACGCGAATTAATGAAACGAAAAGTAAGACGTGTCTTGGCACAATTTAGCCCGTCGACAAATTATGATTTAAGGATGATAATGACGCTTTGAGTTTATAGTTATAGTCTGTCCAACTGTAGAGATGTGTTATAAAAAAAAAAAGATATGGAAAGAATATGGAGAAAAAAAAAAAAAAATGAAGAGTGAATGAAGGAAAGAAGAAAAAAAAAAGAAGAAAGGAGTACGAAACAAACATAACCTCCTTGAAAGAATACAAAGTAATACCACTCTCCTTTTCTATCATATACTTTACACCGAGCTTTTTGCTTCGACTCGTCGCTACCTAATGACCCATTCACACTGGTATTCACTAGTCCCTCTTTACACCAAGTAGTGTACTGGATGCTTAGGTATAGAACATAACGAGAAAGAAAGAGAGAAAGTGGGAAGAAGCCCCTTTTTCCTTCTTTTCTCTAACGCCCAGAGGGAATTAATCTTCGATGCTACTACTACTGTGCTCGTGCTCTATAAGCCTGTGGGGAATGGCCCAAACCCCTGTCTATTTTTTGGCGTACAGGAAAATTCACGAGATGCAAAATCCAATGGGAAACAATGAAGAACATTTTAGATTTATATGGTGATTGCCCAACCCCCCCGTAACATTCGTTAAACATTTTTCATTGTCACCGACTATTTTTCCTAATTGTACGAAAATTTGTTAAATCTTCTATTTTATCATCATATTATTTATCAAGCTATTCTTAATTCTGTCATTTATATTTTCTTCATTATTTTTTGATTAAAATATTTATGACTGTGTAAGTGGGAAAATTTTTTCATGTATTTCCCATTTTCACCAGTTCGCTTTTTATAAAATGTTATTATTTTTTTTTTTTTTGTTATCGCAATTTTTTCTTTCTTCTATCCTCACACCGCATTTCTATTATTCCATTGCTATTCAATCTCATCTTCATTCACTTTTATATTATAACGTGATAGCGCGTCTCCAGTCGAACTAGATACTCGGATGTTCTCAATTTGTGTTCGCTACTAACGGATGTTAAGCGCTTGCAAATCCACCATTGAAGTTGCAAATTTTCGAAGAGTGAGCGACGCACCGTCGCGTCGCGTCGTGTCATCGTGAATTCAAATGACTCTTGCCTGTGTAATCTCTTCTGAAGCGACAACGAGCTAGACATGCTACGAACACTGGAAGAAATTCAGTGTAGTGTAACATAAATGAGAAAGATAGAATGGAAAACAGAAAGTGCGCAACAACTTTGAAACTGTTGCTAATTGCACGACACTTATTGTGGACGACTGAAAATTTCAACGGGCTCAAACCAAGACGGTGTTTTATGCTATGGCAGTCGAGAAATTCTGATTTAAATTTATCAACATATACAATACTCAAGTAATAATTGAACTGAAACTAGTGAAAATAAATAATATCATTTATTCATCATTTTTTCGTCTGTTACTTCAACATTTTCATAATCATTGATAATTTTCACAAATTATTTCCAAATCATTGTTAAACATGAAAATATCCACAGAAAACTTGTATTCTCAACTAAACCAGAAAAAAATTCATTACCATATTGTAACATCCACCGTAATTCTATAACAAAGCGTACGAATCTGTCTGTACATTCGCAAATAAAAAAGGACGATATAGTAGTTCAATACTACGTATATATATAAATTTACAAACTACACCTGTTTATCCATATTAGATACTCCAGTAATTTTATATCAGTATCAAATTCACATAATCCATAATAATATTATCATCAATGAAGGTAAAACAAAATAATTATTTTCCTAATCACGTTAAAATATCATAAATATAATGGTGGCTCAAAAGTATTTACACATTAAGTATAGCCAAATATCTATAATAATAATTAAATTAAATAATATTTATCTCCATCATAAAATTATACTGAATTATTTTATCTGCCATATTATTATAATTATTATTATTCCACATCGATTATACATACGCAATAAGATGAATAAAATAATTATTAAAAACACTCGATTTACAATAGGAACGTAAGCAAAAAAAAAAAAATTGATAAATATATATACATACATAAAGATAAATATCGCGTACACATATGTAAAAATATTATTGAAACAAATGTGCTCACCATGACGTCTTTGATTTGTTCAACAGGCTGAAGGAGGACCGTGGCCGACGCAGTGCCAAGGGTACGATGATGTTGATGTAATTGGGGATGATGTGCTGCGGCAGCCGCAGCCGATACAATACTCGCGGTACAGGTGCAGGTGCAGGTGCAGGCGAGGCTGCAACCCTGCTGACCGAATAGATGGTGGCCACCGGTAAATGCCGCTGGATTGTTTGTGTGCAGGGCCGGTGGCAGTGGTACCGCACCTCCCGGCACAAACGAATACGAATGAAAATACGTGGTGATGGCGGTTGGGCCTCGCGTTACGGCGCTCACGTTGTCGTGCTCGCGCCGAATAATTCCCAATAATTCCAAGATTTTTAAAATATTATTTTTATTTTTATTTATTTACTCTATAATTTGTGTTGTTGTAATTTTAGTTATTTGATATACCAAAATGTACAACTGACCGGGGCTTTTAACAAGAACAAAACAATAACTGTATTCACGTTTATTCCACCTCGATTCACCAAGCCAACTTGGTCAAGTGATTTCGCTTAAGTTGATTACACTGCAAATTCAATGTTATACGCTGAATTGCCGACAAGATTCACTTCTCGTTGTTGGTCACCGCAATTTGGCTTTCTTATTATTTCTCCGCTTGTGTTGGCTTGTGCCACTCACACAACTCGCCTCTTTTTCTTGTCCTACTCTTTTTCGATGATTCTGTTGTATTTCCCTTAATACCTCACGTCATTCTTCGTTTTTATTCTCTCAATATCACCCGAAAAAAAAAATAAGAAAATTAAGAAGAAAAAAAATTAATAATAATAACACAAAATTTTTCTCGTCAACACAATAACGATAACTTTTCAGTTTTGCTTCGATGTGTTCGAGAAAAACTTTTTTTTTTTTTTTTTTTTTTTCGTTTTTCCCTGTCAAGTCTCTCTGTTTTTCACTTAATCTTTGATTTTTTCCTCTTCTTCTTTTTCTTCTTCCTCTTCTTTTTACTTTTACTTTTTTTTTCTTTCCTCTAATTTTTTCTTATTCTCGGCCGCTTATTGAACTATTTTCATTCACACACAGCACAGGCTCCCTATTTATATACGATTTTTTTTTAATACATGTATATATTTAATCTTCACTTGGGTGCACTCTCCTATGCATTTGACTTTTGTTAATGTCACAATGTGATTGTCAATATTGAAGTGAAGAAGGAAAACAAATGATTGTTCTCGTCATCCAACAGACACCGTAAATATATGTATATAGATGTGAGAAAATATTAGTATCGGATTTTCTGTTTCTTCTATAAATTAAATGAAATAATCTAAAAACTTCAAATTTATTTCCTGTTTACGTCTTCAATTTGTCATTAAATTTCAATCATCCCAATCATAAAAATTATTTAATGATATTTAAAATTGTTTTCTTTACCTAATTTGTTGATTATCATCACGCAAAAGTTAACGATTATCAATGATCAAATCACTAACATTTGCGTGTTTTAATTGAAACGACGTAGGTACAATTGGAATAATATTTTTATTTTTCTCTTGCTTTATATAATCTTCCAATTTAATACTCGTGCGATACGACAACACTCATCATGGTATTAATTTTATTTACACATGTACGTATATAATGTTCAGGTATATCCTAATCCTATTCTTTGTTAATGTATTTTTTTATTTTGTTATATTTTGTACGTGCGATTTGAGCGGAATTTCTTGTATAATACTTTGAAGAGATACCTGGGAGACACTGATATAAATAATTGTCACAAGGTCGCTGCTACTACTTCTCCAACAGTTTGTTTCACTATTTTTTATTTATTTATTTTTTTTCTTATTTTTATTTTTTTGATATTTCTGATGTTTCTTTCAGTGGTAATCCGACGTCAGTTAATAGAACGTAAATAGTCTTTTTCTTTAATGAGATCAAGAGATACATATGAAAAATAGTAAATGACAGTTTGATGTTGAATGTTTCTAAACGAGATAAATGACAGCGATGAAATTTTTGGTGCACAGTATTTTATATAATTTCTGTATTGGATATGTGAAAATTTATATCAGTTAGATATACATAAATGTACGTATAGATATCGTGTGTGTATATATAATATATATATATATATATATATTTTTTAAATATATCTATTATTTAAATATAGATATGTATTTTAATTCGCTCTTTACCCATAAATCTTGCCCGAAAAATTATCATTACATTATTTTTATACACGTTCACACACTGACAAAATTATTTTCTCTGTGTGTTCGTGTGTTCGTATATATATATTTCTTTTTCTCTTTTATTTCTCTTTTTTATTATTTCCTTGAATGCAATGATTTTTATTTATGTTCTCTCTTGTTTTATTGAGCTAAACGACGAGTCAATAAAATAGCTCTTGATGATTGTCTTGATGCAAGTCTTAAAATTTTTTTATTAATCTCCTCTTTATTTTAATTTTATTTTTTATATACGTTCAATTTTTATTACTCTTTCACTTTACTCAATATATATACACACACACATACACACACAGACACACGTATATATATAAATAGATATATCATTGGTTTTTTATTCAATGATATAAAAATAATAAATATCAAAAATGACAAATAATTGTAATTATTTTTTTTCAATCAATTGTATCTCGGTGTGATATTCGAAAAAATGTGTCATTGTCATTATGTTCTTCATTGAAAAATATAATTCCTGTGCATATTTATTATTTTTTATTCTAATGCTTTTTTTTTTTTTTTTTTTTTTTTCTCTCCAATGAAAATTTTCCGCTCTATTTATATTCGGTATTTATATTTTTCTCTATCTCCACTTTGTGCACAGGAAAATAAGTCGAAAAAATATATATATATATATATATATAAATATATACAAATAAATAAATAAATAAATAAATAAATAAATAAAGATTTGTGGTATTATTCACGTGAACAAATATACGTGTGATGGTGATGTGTTGGTAGCGCGGTCGCGTGTCAAGCCCGAACGACTTGTGTGTCTCTCTTGCCTTCTACACTTGGAATAATTTTGCTCCGCAACTTATTCGCCACTTTTATTCTGCTCCACCAACCTCTCCCACCCAACCAATAAATCTCGGCCAATGTCCGGCGAGACGGCGTGGCGCGAATACAATATTTACATGTATAAAACACGTCACGGTGTCTTGCGTTCTTCTGCGTAACAAGATTAAATATGTTAAATGTCACACACAATCTCACATGTGCACGACACGACAGTGGAAGAAAAAAAAAAAATAAGAAATAAAAAATAGTTCTCAAAACAATTTTCTCTCTACCTTTATTTATTTTTTTTTATTTATTATTCCGCTTTATGTATTATTTCTTTCTTCTCTTCTTTTTTTTTTTTTTTTTTTCCTTTTACATTATATACATGTATAGATATATATATATTTATATATGTAAAATGAAAGGTATTAATATTTTTTTTTTTCTTTCTTGACTTGACTTTGTTGTTTCAATAAATACCCCCGAGGTGTGACAAGATGTGACAGTAGACAGCAGAACACGATTGTAATTGCGTCGAAGCGGATTATTATAGCGATGAAGAATAATATGACAGATCTAGTTTGTGCAGAATTTTATGAAGATGAATAAAAATACGTTATTATATTTATTTTATTATTCAATATTATCGTGTTTTTTATTTATTTTGTTTCGTTTTTCTTTTCATTTAAATTACTTTTTCTTATATATCTATATATATATAGACATATATATATATATACATATATATATATGTGTATATATTTTTTTTCTTTTGGATTATTATAGATGTTTAGTGATAATTGTTAGCAGTAAATTGACAATTGTTGAAAATTGAATGCGTTACGCGTGGCGTCCGGTTTAGCAAACAGGCGGGCGGTAATTGGGAGAGAAATTTGGAGGTGGAACGATTAAAGAGCGTCCTACTCGATCGCCTAACTTGACACAACTGACGATTTCCCGCAAGCTAAACAGACGAAGCGCTCTCGGTGCAATAGTATACGAACGCGCGTTTCAAACGCGTTCACATCCCCCACTATTACACCCGCCACGAGCCAATCGCCGTGGCGCCGGCCGAGCTCACCCGAGTCTGCGCTGTCACATACACACATAAACACAACTCTAATCATTTCTCTCTCATTTCCTTCTTCTTCTTTTTTTTTTTTTTTTTTTTTTTATTCCATTTTTTTTTTCTCGCTTGCACACACGCATTAATCCCTCCCTGCGTTTCGTGTCCACATTGCACGATGGAAAATACGATAGAACGAGGAGCGCGCACGGCAGTGGCCCACGCGCAATTCCCATCTCTTTTCCACTTTTCAAATCCACTCATTATTTTCTCACTTTCGTTGCGCCCGCTCTTGCTTCACGTATCCAACAATCATTTCCTCTCTCTCATTCTCTTTCTCGTTCTCTACTCCACACCGACGTCACCTCACACAACACACAATCTCTATTCTATATCCATCCGCTTACTCACCCCCGACCCGTCACATCATCCTCTCACTTGCGCTCGTCTCCCAGAGAGAAATTAATAATTCCTCTACTTTTTATTCACCGCTCTGCTACTTCACTCCCACGTCGCGTTGCCTTTGCGCACCCCAACACTTTTTTTTTTCCTTTTTTTTTTTCTCTTTTTCACTTTTATATTCATACTCACATGTATTTATATATTTATGTATATATATATATTTTTTTTTTTACTCATTCAGACAAGCCGAGAAAGAAACACGCACCATACTCTACTGTTGGTAATACGTATATAGATTTATATTATCCAGTATCAATGATGTACTTCCGTAGATTTATTCGCATCGTCTTGATATATATTATTTTATAACTACACATACACATTAAATTCCATTTATGAATTTTACTATTTGTGCTATTACCATCACAATAATTTTCTTCTCTTTATTTATATATTTATTCATTATTATTTTTTCTTTTCTCCCTTTTAAACTCTTTATTTTATATAGTAAAGATAAAAATTAAACTGAGTGAAAGAAAATAACGACTGTAAATTGCATAATGAACGCAAAAAAAAATAATAATAATAATAATAATAATAATAAATGAATTCAAGTTGCAACCACCGATTATTACCTCTTACTCTTTCAACGTGAATTCACGAAGGAAAAGTTACGAGTGTTTGTTCGAAACGGAGATTGCTCTTATCGTCATGGCCGCGCGCTCACGCGCAAGAAAATGAACAAGTAAAAACAAAAATGAAGAAGAAACCACAAATGAATGAAAGAAATAAACAAAACAAAAAAATATATATATACACACACACACACATATACATACATACACATACACATACGAAGCCTCTACTTGTTTTTTTTTTTATTTCTATTTCTATTTTTTTTTTGTTTTGTTTTTTTTTTTTTTTTTTTTTTCGAGCGTAATCACTTTGTTCCTACGTCAAGCAGCAACAGGCACAGGAAATAGACGACGACAACGACGACAACAACGAGAACGACGACGTCAACGACTATACGAAAAACTCGTGAGAACAAACTTATACAATCATTGTACTTTATTTTTATCTATATCGACTTTCGCCTTCATTACAACTTGACTTTTCTATTACTTCTTTATTTATCTGTATTTTTTTTTTTTTTTTCTCTTTTTAATTCTATTTCATTCTACTTCTTCTTCATCTCTATCCACAATTTTTCTTACTCTTGTTTTTTGATTTTGTTTTTGGTTTTCTTTTTTTTTTTTTTTTTTCCAATTTTCCTTTCTTTCATCGAACAATTATTCAGTCATTTCTCTCGATTAACGAACAAAACGTCTTGACGTGAATATATGTACTTAAAAACTAGTTAGTACCAGAAATAATGTAATTAATCTGGCATATACTTCAAGCTGCTAAAGGATATAGCAGAAAGGGGGTGGTTGGACAAGTCACACCACTCCAAGAGAGACGCTCCCTCGAGACGTGTCGATGTAAAGAGAGATATCTCTGTGTCTCTCTCTCTCTCTTTACTCACCTCAACGATAGTTTTACCCTCTCGCGTTGTACAAAAGACTTTATCTATATATCTATATACCTGATTATATTCTTATACTACACATCCATATAGTAAAGAGAAGAGGAAACTTGTCCGCGACGAAAATTTTCTTCGTTCCTTGAACAAACCATGCATGCCCTAAGAAACTTTCAAGCTCGTTAATTTTGTCGTGCACACGGCAAACGAATGACTGTGCGACCCCTATCGTTTATAAGTAGAATAACTGGCAATGTAGTGACTTAACCATCCGGAATAAAACTTCATGTGTAGTAGGAATATTTTATTATTATATAATATCTATATAATACTGATTCAACTCATTTATCCTAATGATCACCAATAATTATCCAAATATATCTATTATTTACTATCTACACATTTTTTTTCATCTATAATTTATTTAAATTAAAATAAAAATATGAAATAAATATCCGGAATAAATATTAATACGTTTAATTAATCCGTAAATTTATTTATTCTCGAAAAATTTTCTTATTTCTCACTATCACAATATATAATTTTATGCAATTTCAACAAATTATATTCCACGAGTAAGCAATATGCAGATCATGAAATCACGATATGTTGAGGATTATAATTTGGTTAACTTTAAGAGCCCACAACCGAATCTCTCCCCTCGTCGTGTCTTCTTTCCTATAATCTGAATTTTCAACTTTATATAATCATTATATATAAATTTTATTATTCATAATAATTTAATTTATTTCCATTATAATCCATACTGGAATAATATAATAGAATAAATAAATAAAAAATTAAAAAAATAAAAAACAAGAAATATATAAGTAAATAAATTATTAATTATTCTTTTTCATCTCACTCATTTATTGTTGCATGAAAAAAATCTTTCATTTTATTTTTTTCATATATTATCCATTTATTATTATTGTTATTTATTTATTATTATTTTTTTTTTTTTTCACACCAGTTTAAACTTGTTAATTTTCTATCCAAAGATATATTACATTCAATATATATATATTATATATACTTAAGGGGAAACCAATAAAATAACAACTGAACATTATCAATAGATAATAGAACTTGATATATTGTTTTACCATTGTAAAATAAAAATACATGACTAAAAAAGTATTTATATATATACACTCCACACTATTTCTCATATAACTTCAATACTCTTCACTGACATGGAGACTACACAGTGTTACACTCTTTATTTATTTACTGTCCCGAGTGACCGTATCCCAAAGTACAGTTGAAGAAAATAACATCGTATATACAAATGTTGAAGCGTTGAAATAGTACATGCAATTCAAGCTCCATATACAATACTGCACAGTGTAAAAAAAAAGAAAAAAAAAAAATGAAAAAATGAAAAAAAGTAGACGAAAGTGAGACATGAAGAGATTGGCTGACGCTAACAATCCCCATACCATTTTTGGACTCACCCACACACCCACATACATATACACATATATGTATATGAACAATTGTATACATCCTAACACTCCATCTTGAAAAGCAGGCGAGCACGAGAGTTACGGGTATTTTCTCTCTTGACTGGATATTCCGTTTCCGGTGTGCGTTTCGACTCGCGCGATCTATGCTCCCAACAGACCAATTACAAAACCCCCTATATCTCCATTTCTCTCTTTATCTTTCATTCCAATTCTATATTCTCTTTCGTACTTATACACATTCTCTCTCTCTCTCTCACACACACACACACACACACACACACACACACACACTCACTCATTCATTCTCCTCTTCACGCTACGTTTCTTTATATTGTTTATTCACTCACTCACATTCTCTTTCATTTGCTTTTTCACACTCGCATTCGCTCTGTCTGTAACATGGTTGGATGAATGCGTTTGAATTTCGGATTTTGATAGTGTTGGTGCAGTGGTAGTGTTCGAGAGGAAGAAACGAAGGTGATTTCGAATGGTCGGAAGGATGCGCGCGACCCATTCAAGAGTTATGGCCGTCGGACAACAGACAACGAAAGATTTCTTGTACATACCGCCACACAAACACACGCACCCACACACGTATATAAATTTACGTATATAAATTTACGTATATATTCATTGTTTTTTTTCTTTTATTTATATATATATATATATATATATATATATCATAGATAAAACTTGAAGAATAGCCGTGAATTTATCAGGGCAATATTTGTTGAATATTTTCATATGAAATATTTTTCGTTTGTCAATGTAATTTTCAAGTCGTGTTGTTTGCGAAATTTTTTGTTTTACAATTCGTTTTGCTTCTTTTTTTTGTGATTTACACAACTTTTTTTTTTTTTTTTTTTCATCGTGACTTTTTTAGTTGAATTGTTGACGGAACATCGAATATCAACTTTTGTTATATATTCCCTTCTTGTTTTTTTTTTCTTTTTTTAATTCTCAAAGATGATAATAATAATAATAATAATGATAATTCTTTTTTTTTTTGTTTATTTTTTAAAAATAAAAGTTGAACAGAAAAAAAGCAGAAAAAGAAAAATAAAAATTATTATTATTATTATAACGAAATGGTGAATTGTTAAGAATAAAGATAGGGAAATATGCAAAGGGTGCGGAGGTGCCTTGGAATTTTTTGATATTGAAACGAAATAAGAAATTGTAAGTCGAAAAGCAATGAAAGAAAACAACCCCCTCTCAATCATTTGTGATATAATGAAAGAAAAAGTTTTCCATTCTCATTTCAAAAGGGAAAAAGATATATATATATATATATATATATATATATATAAACACACACGATACATATGTATATATATATATAAAGATATATACAACAATGGAGATATTTTTAATCGCAAGTTGGCAGGCTTTTTCAGATTGATATGAAATTGTGGTAACCCTTAATGCGTGTATGGCAACTGAGACATACGTAATAAAAGTGGGAAATGGAGACAGATATGAAAGTAAAAAAGAGGGAAAAAAGAAAAAAAAAAAAAAAAGACTACAAAAGAAATAAAGAGGAGTAGAGAGTTGTGGTGCTAAAGGGGGAAAATGTGGAGGAATAAGAAAAAGAAAAATAGGATAATAAGAATAAAAAAAGAGTGGAATGTTGACGGGGACGAAGAAAAATTGTGTGTGCGCGTGATGTACTGGACAACAGATATTTTTATTACGCTGAAAGTGAAAATTCCACGGCTAATAGCGCCCCCTCTTTGCCAGAGGTGGTTTTGGGTGTCATCTTAAACTCTTCAAAAAAAGAGAAAAAAAAAAAAAAAAAAAAAAAATTAATAAAATAGAGAAGAAAAATAAGGTAAAAAAAAAAAATTTGCAATAATAAAATGACCAACAGAAGAATAGAATGTAAAGCCAAAAATGAAGGGACTACGACCTTAATACTCTATATATATATATAGATATTTTTTTTTCTTTTCCATCTTCTTCTTCTTCTTCTTTTCTCTTTTTGTCCTATCTTTCAACATTCTATATAGCCGCACTTTGGGATAACCCACATCATTCGCGCTCTCTATACAACACAGAGTCCATCCCCAAAAATTCAATAAAACCCTCTCCAATCTATATATATATATGTATATGTATGTGCTCGTGTGGTCGATTAAATTTATCAAGTGAAAAAGGTTGGAAAAGCCTCAGTATTATCGACAAAAAAATAAAATAATAATAATAACAAAAAAAAAAAAGCAAAAATTGGAATTTATAAAGGAATTGTATATAATACCTTCTTTATATTTATATTCGTTTATATGTATTTGGTAGTGGTGATTTATTTGTCAAGTATTGATTTAACATTTGCGTAAAAATGCAATTGGGAAAATTAAATAATCACACAATTTATACAGACTACACAAATAAATTTGAAAATAAAAATGAAACAAAACAAAAAAAAACGAAAAAAAAATAATAATAATAATTATAATAATAAATAATAAATAAATAAAAATCTCTTGGCCAAAGCAATAAATGATAGAATAAATTTTATACTGACTAATGGAGTGACGCAAGGTGTGTTTGATTTAAACCGTATTCCGGTATACAATCGCACCCTTAATTACTACACACGCACACCCATATACACGTATATACATACAATTAAGTAAAATCATGAAAATGCACAGCATATTCCACGATACGATGATAAATTGGATATTAAATCAATAATAAAATTATCTAGATATTTATAAATTAGAAAACGAAAAAAAAAAAAAAAAAAAAAAAAATTGATATTTATCACAGCAACAATAACATTAATTTTTTTTTTTTCATACATTGAACTGCATTACCGTAAATCAAATGACAAACAATTAAATCGACAAATTGGAAAATTAAATTCTTTATATAACACAATCGCTAATTATAGGAATCAAATTGTCATCACTCATGACAATAAATTATACCCCTATATTAATATATATATATATATATATATATTTAAATAAATAAATATATACTATTTTCATATTTCATCTTCATATTGAAAGAGTATTAATAAATTTAATATATATATAATATATAACATATATATATATGATATATTAAATTCCATTTGAATTCATTTTCATGCGGTGAAATCACAGATGTTCTATACTACTATTTTATATTAAATCAAAGGCACCCTCAACATCATCTCATCTCATTTCTCTCACAAACATACACAAACCTATACACACAGGACACACACAATCACACATTTATACACAATGAATATATCATCATTTTTGTAATATCATTTGAAGTAATGCGAATACAAATACCGATTAGACAAAACCATAAAATTGCGGTTGCAATGCAACGTTATCTAATATTAATATTAATATTAATAATAATAATAATAATAATAATAATAATAATAATAATAATATCATATAGAGGTGAATTATATATATATTATACTGTACCCCACACACTGTGAAAAGAATTATGTGTATAATATGATTGTGTCGTGTGTACGGCAATACAGAGACACGTGCCAACACTAAAATCATACGAGAGGACTCAATTTTCCATTTGGTGAGATGGCGCAGTCGCGCGCAAAATGCGCATTTCCACATTCGTGAGGACGGTTAACTGCCGATTGAACAACGTAAACGCACTGTAGTATGGGCGTTCAGGCCAACTAAACGATAACAAATTTGGCCAATGGCGTCATTGTCCCTCCTTTTTTTTTTTTTTTTTTTTTTTTTTTTTTCATTGTCTCTCACTCTCTCAAACTTTTACTCTACCTACTCTACCTATTCCTCCTCCTCTCCTTAGTCTGTTGCATTCTCTCGAATACTCTATTTTACACGAAATAATAAAAGCCGATTTTGCGGAACAATTTCATACAGGTCAATTGATATACATTTTTATGCCTCATAAAACGTTTAATAGTTTTCAATTATTCCACCAATTTTAGAAATAATATTCTCATTCACTCACCCATTCTCTCTCGTTGTTGGGTTTTTTTTTTCTATTTTTTATTATTTCTTCTTTTTTTTTATTATTATTATTTTTAATTTTTTTTTTTTTCTCAGTCTAATTATTTTTTTTCCAAATATCTTGAGATATATATAATTTTTTTTCTGTTCCTTTTACTTTATCTACTTCTTCTTTGTTGTTTACGTTTAAATAAAAATTTAAAAATAAAACATGTCAATAATTATTAGAATACATCCAATTCTTTCAAAGGAATTTAAAATTTTAATTTTTATTATACATTTTACTTGAAAAAAAAAAAAAAAAAAAAAAAAAAAAAAAAAATATTTGTGATTTCAAACATTTTATAATTATTTATATATTTATTATTTTCTTATATCTTATCTCCGCATATGCATACGTGTAAAATATATTGTTTAACGTTGACAAAGTCGGGAAACGTTTCTTTTACAACATAGTAAAGTGCCGCTACTATCAACGTCACTATCCACTGGGCACATTCACTTCTACCGATAAAAAGATGGAGAGACACCATCAAAACTCTTTTAACATTGTTGTTCGACCTTTATACGTGAAAGTGCGAATATAAGAAACGAGGAACACAACCACTTACAGTTCATTGCTTTAGTAACAGCGAAAGCATTAAATATAATTTTCACAATACACAACACACACACACACACACACACACACAAATCAATAAAAAATAAATAAATAAAAATTGAACAAAGAAATGAATAATTTTATATACATAATTAAAAACTAACTGAACTTCGATCTCTTCTAAATTAACGAAACTCAAGTTATCATTCAATTATTCGTCATTAATTTGTTTTTTCTATTTTTCTATTTTTTTTTTTTTTTTTTTTTTTCTGACCCTCACGTAACGCACATCACACTCTGCCACATTCATTCAATAATCTATAATGCGCGACCCCACATTATATACATACATATATATATATATATATACATATATGTGTGTAGGTGAATGTGAGTGTGTTCTCATCAATCGACTGAGCATCAGTGGATTTATCGGCGTGACGGGTAAACGAAATTACGGAATTACGTTGGCACGAGCTGCACAGTTATTTGTCGAATGGAACACGAGATAGAAAGATAGCGTGATAGAGAGTGAGTAAAATGCAAAAAAAGATAGATAGATGGTGAATTGAATAGATACACGATAGAAAGTAAAGATAGAGAGTGGAATGAAACGAAAATTCGTCGTTTGCGCAATTTCAATGGATCACTAGGTGGGAGCCCGCATTGGCCCATTCGTATCCCACAAACGTCGCGATGCTTCCATTAGTTTAATTACACTGAGGAGAAATATAAAGAAAGGGCGAGAGATTTCAAGAAATATATATATATCATTTCATGTAAATGTTTGAGATTAAATTCTCATTACACTGCAAAACACAAAACTTCATGGATGAAAACTTGGAAAATATTTTGAATAATGAGGGGACACATAAATAATGAAAAAAAATAAATAAATAAATAAAAACAAAACAAAAAAAAAAATTATAAATATATTTTTTTTCTCTCGTTTTTATTTTATTCTTTTAGTTTGGCCATAGTTCCATCAATTGAATTTGTACTACACAATATGGTCGTACACTTTTATCAACAAATATACAATTTCTATAGAAATCAAAAATTATATTTTACGCCGTACAGTGAAGAGAGATATGTAATTAACAATCTGTATCTATATAGAATGGTTGAATGAGTATCGATCGTGAATGTATGAAATACACATAGAAATATTTATATAAATCAATTCACATGCACATACGTACGTACATATTTACTATACACATATAATTATATACATCAATATAGGGGTATAATTCAAGACGGCAAAACATTATTCATAATATTCGTTTAAATCTCTTTTTATTTTTAAATTATACACAAATGAAACTAATGGATTATTGATAAACTATATATAAACAAACAATCCAACAATAAGTATTGTTTTAGTCATAACAACAGGATTAATAAAATTTTCAAAAGTTGATGGTAGTAGCGATGATGATTGTGCGAAAAAGAGGATGGTAGTGATATTAGTGTGGTAAGAATAGTTGATAGGGTAGTTGCGTATTAATGGTAGAAAAAAAAAAAAAAAACAAAAAAAAGAGTGAAACGAACAATTCTACAATGAGGTCAGGACTTGTGGAACAGTATTTAATTGCTTGTGTTCATGAAGAAAAAAAAAAAAAAAAAAAATGGCAAACATTTTTTTTTGTTCTACTCTGCATTATTCTCGTTATTCTTTGCTTTCTTCTTCACTTCGACTGTATATATATAGAAAGAGAGAGGAAGAGAGATAGGGAGAAAGAAAAAAAGAGGTCTGGGATCTTTGGAAAATCTTTGCAGTGCATGACAGTGAGCGATGACGGTGTATCCATTTAAAAAGATGCAGCAACCGATTTTACACATCCAACGTTTTACTTATTTATGAAATATATATACATACCATTTACTTATTCTATTATACATAATGCTTTGTGTATTCATTTTTTTTTTTCATTTCGTATTTCAAACTGCCAATCACTTTGCAATAATATTTTTAAAAAAAATAAATAAATAAATAAATAAAATAGAAAATCTTATTATTAATTATTAATTTATATCTCTCATGATTTTTTATTGTCAGTTAAAAATTATTATTATAAATATATATATCTAATATGGAAGAACGTAAATAACAAAAGACAAACCGACTTTACACTGACGTCATTCAAAAGACTTTTGCCTTTTGTATATAGACACATATAAATATATATAGGTATATGTCATCGTGTTTGCCATCTAATGTCATTTTATTTTCATATGCAAATGTGAAATTGTCACGGTAATAGTTATAAAACATACGTTTGCATGTATGGTCCGGTAAAAGCTTTAACCATTCAATCATCAGTGATAGAATGCACCATGACATACATACACATATATATATATAAATATATATATATGCCCGCTTGTTACAATATACTCGGCACTCACTTTCATTAATTCAAAGAAAACAATAACAAACACCATGTGCACATTCACCGCTCTCGACAATTGTCCCTAAGGCGCATTCCACCAATTCTCATTTCCATTTGCGCGAAACAAAATAACCGAACACAGCTATATCTTTCTTTCACTCACAATTTTGTTAAACTTGCGTATTTTTATACGAAATAACTCGAGCTCTTTTAATTTTTTTTTTTTTTTTTTTTTTTATCTCATCAAATTCAATCCACCATGTTGGATCTCCATATTATTATTTCTCCCTCCCTCCCCATTCTCCATACTCTTTTACCAACCATTGCAATGAAATATTGCAATTAATTAATTATGATTTTTAATTTTTACACGTGTATGTTTGCGTATATTTAAATATGATAATTTTTATATATTATTAAATTAAATATTATTTCAATTCATCAAATATGTAATAGAAAAGTGTAATATTTCAAAGTAAAAGTGTGTGTACAATTCACAAAATATAAAATAATTCATAATTTTGTTTGTAACTATAGAAAATGAAGGAGAAAAAAAAATGGAAAAAAATACTTATGTTTATAATTTATAAGACGATATAGAAAAATATAAATTAAATGAGTGTGCAATATACTTGTAAATCGGGTGTTGAAAAATATTTCCAGCGGAATTTTAATTAATATCTAGCTAATGGTATGTGTGCATACATATATATAATATATACTTGGGTACGTGTTCGTATATTCATAATGAAGAAAGGGCATTGTAAAGTAAAATATAAAAATAAAGTAAAAAAAATATACCAAGATATAAATATAAAAATAAAAATAAATAAATAAATAAACGTGCATATAAATAGCCCTTATTACTTTATATACTGTATTTACTGTATATATATATCATGTACATATCTATAGTCAAAAATAATCTACTAGTGATATTAGATTAGCACAAGTGTATCTCCCGAAAAAAAAATATATACCGGGTGAGTCATTTAACTTGAGACAACGTAATAACTTTTGAGGATCACATTATTTTGAAAAAATTTTCATACAAAACTTGTATGAAATTTATATATATATATTTTTTATTTTATTTTTTTTCTTTCAAGATGAAAATAATTATTATTAGCATATCAATAATAAAAACAAAGAAAAAAAAAAAAAAAAAAATCGAATATATTAATATAAATTAACTTGAATAAATCTTACCTTAATCCCAAGAGTTGGTGCCAGCATTCCGTAGTCATGATGGAGAGCTGGCAGCATAACCGGGGGTAGGTTTGCCATCATCATTATGTCGTCAATGATAAACTCGTAAAAAGCCAAAAGAATTCACCTCGACGTTTTTACTCTTAAATCAACGTTCGTTTTTTTTTTTTTTTTTTTTTTTTTTCTCTATTTTATAATCCAATTTTTTTTTCACCTACCTGAAACACAATAAACACAAACAAGAAAATGAAAAAATAGATATACATATATATTATTATTATAAGAATTACTCAATAAATTAAATTTTTATATACATATATATATATATATATATATATATATATATTAATACCTAAATGTATATAAATATAATATTTCAAATAAATGCGGGTGGATTAAGTATTAAAATTAGTTGAAAATTTTAAATTACTTCACGTTTCATAACTTTTGTGCGTCACGCAAGTTTGCACGAGCATTATAATCTAGAACCTATTCCCAAGCGTATCTGCCATACCAGTCGTCTATTTGCTTGGGCTGCACCACTAACTACCCGTGGGCTATGTACCCAGTGTATGAAGAATCTCGGGCTGAGCTTTCTACTACCACTACCACCACCATCCTGGGACTTGATTCGTTACACACATACAGAGATTCGCTTGGCCTCTTTCTTTCCCAACGATATCAACTTTTTCATGTATGAACCACACGCTCAAACATTAAACTGGAGTTTGGATGGAAAATCTTTGCCCATTACAAAGCAGCCAATTATAGAATTAATCCATTACTCAATTTGCACAAATATGTATATATGTATACACGTGTGATGTGATTTTCTGCAGGTAATATTCAACGTGAACGTCGTATACGTGCGAGGGTTACCGCTCATGTTGTGTTGTCTCGTGCGAATCGAATAGGAAAACAGAGACTTTGTAAGGTTTGGTCTTAACATAGGATTTACTCGTTAATCCACCTCGTATCAAAGCTATAACAGCCATCGTCTGGATACTGCTCAACCTCGACATCGTCATCATGATAGTCAACACTAACCAAAAGTACCTCATCCTTTTATCTTACAACGTACGCAGTTGATTCACATAGGTATTCAACAAAATTGCGTTTAAGGGACTTTCTCGTCTCTCAATGTTTTCCCACCATCTCCAATCATCCTCGTGGTGGTTCTATAAGTGGGATAATCTAAGTTTCCAACTCACCACTGGACCACAGTCGTTGTAACCTCAATCTAATCCACCTTATGAGTATGAGGAGGGTGATGTTGAAATATACATGGAAGGAGTAGGAGAAAGCACAAGTGAGAAGAGTGGAGAGACAATTTCATTTTAACTGAATTTAGCTTTTTATATACATTCACATCGTCCAATTTTTACTCATCTATTCTCCACAGACTCATTGAGTCAACGGCTTCAATTCTTTCAAATTCATATCTGATAAATTTATATGTATATATACATATTTTTCTCTATTTCTCTTTCTTTCTTTCACTTTATATATTATTCAGAGGACACTCTGACTTTCTCCAGCCCTTAGCTTTTAAAATTGTAACTTCATCCATCTTGCATAAATCCACTCACACAGAAATGTGTTTTATGCGAAAAAAAATAGATATAGAAAATATGTTAGGTTCAGAGTAGATGTGTATTTGGTTTTTATATCATACTACGTATAAGTGAATGAGATGAAATTTTCCATATTTCATTCATCCACATTTTCATGCAATAGTAAAATCATTTTCATAAATGGCATATTGCGTTTGTAAAATGAAAATTCAATAAAATCAAATGAGTATTAAAAGAAAATACTAGCATCAGCAGCAGCAGCAGCAGTAGCAGTAGCAGTAGCAGTAGCAGTAGCAGTAGCAGTAGTAGTAGTAGTAGTAGTAGAATAATAAATAGTAATGGTAATAGTAGTAGGTGGTTATGGTGGATGTCAAAGGTGAACTGTTGAAGCGATGATTTTTAATAGCACACGACCAGACCCGAGAGGGCAAATGAAAAAATAATAAAATATATCAGCATGGGAAATTGTATTTGAATGAATATGATATAGATTCAATAGGATATATACATTGAAAAAAAATAAAAAATAAAAAATAAAAAAAAAAAATCAAAATGAAATATTGACGATGAAACAAAGTAAAGTGAAACGAGGATATATACGTTTTTATCCGTGTCGTCATACATCAGGCAATAGAAACAGGAAGAAAAAAAAAAAAAAAAAAAAAAAAAAAAAAAAAAATCACGAAAGATAAAAAAAATGAAACAGATAAAAGGACAAAAAGAGCAAAAAAAAAAAAGAAACAAAAAAAGAAAGATTGAGAGGCAACAGAAGGGATAAATACGTATACATCTACATGAATACGCGAACAGACCGGAGATGACGCGTATTTTCAATTACTTCATGGCCGTTGCACAACGACAGCGATGAGAGAACGAATACATCAGTGATAATATAGAGCAAAAAAAAAAAAAAAAAAAAAAAATTGATGGGAGAGAGACAGTGTTGAAAAAGGCAAGAGATGTCACAGGGCAATTTACATTTTTAGCCAATATTCGTGGTGACCCATCAACCAGCTCGACTGTAACGCACTACACCTACACCACCACCACTATCGTCATCGTCAATAGCAACATCCAACGATACACAGTCATACCGATCGTCAGTTCATGGTGTAGTTCACGTTCACAGTCAACATCAAATCTCATCGTTACACGAATGGACAAATACCTGTTGCGCAATTTTACATCCAACAGTATCGATCTATATTCCTTTGTGCTGTCCAATACTGTTTATTATATCAATCATCCAACTCAATCTATTAAATAAAAATTAACAAAAATAAATAATAATAATAATAATAATAATAATAAACGATCACGTCATATAAAAAAAAATGTATATATATTTCATTCGTGTGATAAAGTCAACTCTGGAATTTTTTTTTTTCATCCTCAAGTCACATACGAGCGATAATTGATTAGAAATTATTTCTCATATGAAAAATTCATTTCAAAAGTGTTCAACCTTACGTGTATAAATGAAAAATTCAAAGGATGATATTTTTTTTTATTTATTTATTTTATTTTATTTTTTACTTTTTTCATTTTTGTGATATGAAAGTGAAGTAGTCGAAGTGGTGGATGAAGAGGAAAAAGTGGGTGGAAGAGGAAAAAAAAAAAAAAAAAATATAAAAAAATCCAAAACGGAAAGAACAAAATATAGATATACATGAAAAGCTAATCGCAATCGTGTTCGAGCGCGTCCGCTATCTTCTCCCTTGGGCACATCCCCGTCACGCACGACGAGTCCTCATCCCCTGAGGTAATCGCGCACGTGCCTCGAATACTTTACCAACGAGGCTTTTCCCTTAGAAGCATACGGCGTCGATTTTACTCGCATAGCGTCGCGACACCACGACGCCACACAACGGAGACCTGTTGCCCCGATTCAAGTCGTGACTATTCGCACGCTTTACTATCCACAAATATATATATATCTTACGTGAAAATGAGAATTGTTCATTTAACACTCATCCAATTTCATTTATCTTCATTAATATTGAAATATTAATCAATAATAAATTTTAATTAAATATGTAAATTTTAATGAATTAATGAAAAATTAAAAAATCTCTATTTATTTGATATAAATCAAAAAAATTTGGCTGATAAATAATTTCCTCTATGAGAAAATACCATCAATAAACCATCGACATTGTGGTCGTTGTTGTTGTTGTTGTTGAAGCGTCGCTTAGATGCCCGTGACTCTTTGTCGAAGCTACGAGGTGACTTTATAACACAATAAATTGCGCTTCGTTAAACAGTTGATAGAGTTCAGTATTAAACAGTCCTATCAGTAATGAAATATTTAAACTATATTACATCAAGACACAATTATACCACCTAAATATATAAATTTTCATCTTTTCTTCTATCAATTAAATTGAATGATACGTGAAATTATTTCACATCATAATTTTTTAATTAATATCACACTGTCATTCATCTTATTTTCAAACCGTAGCAAATAATTGAAATAATCATGAAGAGTAAAATCTATTTTCTCTTCACTACCACCTCCATCACCTACCACCTACCGTCGAAATTTAATATTGTACCGTAGCGCCAAGACAGCGCTTGAACCATCTTTTACGACGTGCGCTCAAGCTTAATTGCCTTTCGGTCGCGCTATACCACACTCTCACATTGTTCACTGTACATACCCACACTCAAATGTTCAACTCGCTCTTGTGCTTTACCTTGATGTAGATGCGAAGGTTACACAACGTTGAAATCCACTATCTTTACCAACCAGTGCAACCTGCTTCTATTTTCTCTATACACTATCGCCCTTTGCTCTCACACAGCCTCAAAACATAATTAAAATTTTCTAATTAAGAATTTCGATAAGACAAGACAACGAAGAATTCTTTATGTATATCAAAAACACTATGCCCTGTCTCAAGTTAAAGCAATGTGAAAACATCAACTGATGCTAAACCAAGTGAGTGTGGGCACAAGAGATTAACCCCCTACACAAATATACATATACTTGATTCTATAACCTCTTTCCTTCTTCAATCCTCCTGGTCTTTTACTGCCCCTATCCAACTACCATCCAACTACTACTACTATCACCACCACTTTTCTCACTGTCACTGTCTCTGTTTGGATTTTCCATCCAAAATTTTTCACGTATTTTAATATCACATCTCAAATATTCTATAGTTATAAAAAAAAAACTCAAAAAAAAAAAAAAAAAGAAATTAATAAATAACAACAAAAATATTTGATTAAATTCATTGCTGTGATAATATATGACATTAAATATTTGAAGATAAATTTATGTAGTTACGTTTATTGTAAATAAAGTCAGCAGAGCTTACACGAGAATTTGATATACACTCATGATCCAACTTAGTTCTACTTATCACTTTCTCTCTTTCTTCCTCTCACCCACTGCACGATGATTAATTAGTTATTAGTAATTACGACGAGTAGTTGAGTAGTTTCAATTTAGTGTCAGAATTAGAATCGAAGTGAAGGGAAACAGGAGAGAGAAAGAGAGAGAGAGAGAGGGTAAAAGTAAAGTAGCAACGATCATTCCGTACAGTGTTGAGTACTAAAGGGTTGGACTGAGAGACACGAGGGTGAATTCATGTATGAGCACAAAACAGTTTCAATCGAACCTACGCTCAAAACTTAGTTTATTTAGTTGAAATATATATATATCGTATTTGTATCGTATATACGTGGGTGTAAGTTTATATAAATTGTATGTGTACAATTAATTGATCGGCTAAGTTTATCCAATAAAATTGTTTTTTACTAAAAACTTTTTACCAATCCAAATAATTATTTTATTCTATTACACAGGATTCAATATTAAGTATTTCATTTATTATTATTATTTATTTATTTATTATTTATTTATTTTTTTTCAAAAAATATACAAGAGCGACAAAATAAAGAATCATGAAGTTCAATACTGACAATATAAGAAGGAAAAGAAAAATAAATAAAATAAAATAAAATAAAATAGAAATAAAAGCGAAATACAGAAATAATGTCATTGATGCTTGGATAATAATATAAAATTTTTTTACGACAAGCAGTAGTAAGAAAAAGAATCTACGAAAGAAACAATAATAAAAAAAAATGACGACAGCTATACAAGAGCTACCAGACTCCGTTTACTTGAACACGAACAAAAGAAATAGCCTGAGCGATCATTTTATTTATACGGGCACTCTAATGACGATAATCATAATAATAGAAGGGAAAACTTTCTGTCGGTGGTCGTTGTCTACTTCTCTTTTTCACTATCTGTGTCCTCTTTTCAACGCGCGGATTGTGATTCTGCCTCTCTTCGCTCGTTATCTCCACCATCTTTTCAATCGTCATGTTCGCGACCAACACGACGATATCGTTACAGAAGTCGGGCCGCGACAGCTATTGTTTCCAGCCACGTATTCAACGCCCGTTTCATGATGGGGTATGAGAGAACGCTCGAGAGTAACGTAGAACGGGAATGGAAAACCCCCACTGACTTGCATTTCCCATTCGACCCTTTCCCTCCTCCTCCTCCTCTTCCTCCACCCATTTTATCCTACACTCACTCTCTTGTCGTCTCTCACTATTCGTCGCTATTCCTCACTAGACCCTACTATCTCTCAATCTCTTCATCTGCCGTTTTCATTCATGCATCTCCACTCAACTTTTACAAACGAAAACCAAAGAAAAGACGACAAAGAACCAAACAAAAGAAAAGAAAAGAAAAGAAAAGAAAGAAAAAAGTAGAAGAAAACAAATGCTTTACATATATTCCACACTCAGATAGATAAAAAAAACAGGGTCAAATATTAAATAATATTTTATCGGTTATATATTTATTTATTTTTATTTTGTAACATCTCGACACACAAATTAACTTTATTAATTTATTATCAATATATTATTTAGTTTCAAGTGACAAACGATATATCACAATGTGACACGCCACAGGACAAAGGAAATATATTTTATAATGTAGATAATACATTGATCATGGACACACAAGTGAATTTTCAATTGACTTATCCTTTGGTCTTTGTCTGCATGCGTCTAATTGTCAATTCTCTTTGAAAATACACATGTGCATACATGACACATATATACTAACGCCACTATATAAATTAACACGTAATCGAAAAAGGGAAAACAGAGATTATATATAAATATGCTTGGACTACGTCTACAAAAGCTATTGGATACCCGTTGAATAATTACCAATGGAGAAACGACGTCAGTAGTGTTAATCGAATAATTAGCGATTACGTCAAAATGTCAATACATTTAATGTTAGTAATAAAATACGCTCGTATATTCTATATAAGATTATTTTCAAATTGTTTGTGTCTAGCTTTATAAATATAAAAAAAAAAAAACAACAACAACAACAACAACAACAACAACAATAATAATAATAATAATAATAATAATAATAATAATAATTGTTATATAATTAATTAATCGATTTTCCTTCCTCCGTCCCGATTCTAATCAATTACAATGTGTTTTATTGCGGTAACTAGGAGGATATTAGACAAGAAAAAATGAGGGGTGTAGGGTGAAAGAAAAAAAAAAAAAAAAAAAATTAAAAAGGAGGAAAAACAAGTAATAGTGACAAAAGAAGAGGGTCAAGTGTCGCCGGGCAACAACCGCGACCTGGGACAGCCGATGGAGCGGTTGGATATGGCTGGAACGAGTTGACGATCGATGCAGCAGCCCGAGAATACCCGCGGCCTCCAATCCAATTCCTCACAAAGAATTAGGACTTTCAGAACAAGTAGAATTAATCCAAAATTTGTATTTTTATTTTATTTTATTCACATTTTTTTTTTTTTTTTTTTCGTTTAATTTTTTCCCCTGGCACTTGAAATATAATAAACACTGTTGTTTTTTTAGTTTTGTTTGTTTTACGAATGCAAATTTTGATGTGTAAATATACGTTGAAAAGTGTAATCCAAAATATTTTATCCACAATATTCTATTTTACATGAATCAATTTTGACCCCCTTCGTCATCATTACCATCACCAATCGGATTATTTGTATCGAGAATCCAAGAGAAATAAAGAAACAAAGGTGATGTATCAGATAGTCATGTGTATGTGGGTCTCTCTCTCTCTCTCTTTCCCTCTATTTTATCCGTCGCCTTTTCCCTCTTTTCGCCTCAGTATACGATACTTTTTTTTTTTTCTTCTTCGTTTTGTTTTATCAATGTTTGGTAACATTATTTACAATTTCATCTATGTGTCGTATCACAAGGCGTTTGGTTTTGTTTTGTTTTGTTTTTTTTTTTTTTTTTTTTTTTTTTTTTTTTTTTTTTTTTTATGAGAATATACGGATGTCAAAATATTCGAATTAATGATTCTCTATCGATATTGCTTGACGATAATATTGAGAGCACTTAATTTAAGCTTGAAACTTGTGTTTGGTTGTCGAGTGCCATTACTCAAATTACTTTTCGGTCGTTTTCAAGCATTAGCGCGTACCATCACTATCACCACCACCACCAGCAACAACATCAGCAATAGCGAGGACTTTCAAGAGCTTCATCATATACCTCTGTATACTCCTCTATGCTTACGATATTTTGAATATACCAAATTTAATAATAATATAACTACTCAAACTCCAATGACCACTTAATTAATTAGCAAAAAGTGCATTAAATCACAACATCATCAAAATAAAAAAGAGAAAAAATATATATATATATATATATATATTTACATATCATCTACCTAATTTAATATAAAATTGAATCAAAATAATATAACTTATTGCCATTATATATTTAATAACCTTAAATAATAAAATAAAATATAAAATAAAAATTCATTGACCGTAACTAACTTGCAACCAACTAAGGAGTTGAGAAATATCCCAAACGGATGCACTTGCCATATAGCTTACTACCAGAACAACAGTTAACGACCAAAGTCGTGGTTGGTAAACCCGATTGGTGCGAAGCGGAACATGCCACACGAGAGGAAATCCTCCTTATGCTTCACTATACGCGATGTTGCCGCCACAAACATTGTGTGGAATAATAACTTTGTATGCAATAGTAATAATCATCACATATTTCTCGCGTCCTTGAAGCATCAGGATAAAAAAAAAAAAAAAAAAAAAAAAGGAAAATCATATAGAGATATTTTTGCTTGACTACTTACTATATTAAGCTTGAAGATAGAAATAAAAGTTTCAAGACCCGTTTCTATTTAAATACTTTTAGTTTACGCACATTAATTTACATTCCTATTAAAATTTTCAATTTACATTATAAAACAAAACACCACTTATGATGATGAGAAACAATTTAACCAAGATAATCATTTACTATTATTATTATTATTATTATTATTATTATTATTATTATTGCAATCACTTAAAGTCAAAAAGTTTTTTTCAAGTTACAAGTTGGGTGATATAAGTAGTGTTTGGGATAGCAATGAAGATGGTGGTGGTGGTGATGGTGGTAAAGAGATAGTGGATGATCAAAATATTTCTAATTGTATGCAGATGCATTAAAAAAAGTGAAAAAAAAAAAAAAAAAACGAAAAAAAAAAAGAGTATAATAAAAATAGAGAATCGTCGTGGAATATAAGATAAACCGAGCCAAGCTGTCGTCAGCTCTAAGAAAGCCTTTAAAAGGACTCGGAAAGAGATGCTCTTAGGTAAATGCAAACTGCCTCTCATTTTTTAACTTGATGTTGTCATAACAAATGTTAAAGTATAAGACATTGTGTAGCTTTTTTCCGGGATTACTTTAACGCACTATAAAAACGAAAGGGGGGGGATAAAGAAGAAAAAAGAAAAAAAATTAATAATAACAACGATAAACAAAAAATATATATGACATTAATACGATATTTTAAAATAGTCCTTCAAAGCCAAGCCAACACTGGTATGAGAAATGCTGTAAAACAACGATGTAACTACATAAATTCATAGCCACACACCATAGATGTTGTATTATCCAATAACATGGATGGTAGTTGTAAATCATTTTGTTAAAACCATGAAATTTAATGATATATGTGAACAATATTGCGAATTACATAGAGCGTAAAATATTTTGTAGCAATAATATTACATGATTTTCAATTTATCTCTATCTTTCTCTCTCTCTCTTACGCACTCTTTTTTCTACAATTCAATATATTGGAAATTGTATAAAATTCTCGGTGGAATTAATTATTAGATTTAAGAAAGAGGGTGCTGAGACGTAAGTATTATTAAAGTCAAATGAGGGTGCATATATATATATATATATAAATAGAAACGAAAATAAAGATCTTATCATCCCACCCGGGGTGTTCATATGGGCATATACGTAAAGTCTCGCTGTGATATTGCAACAGGCCACCCTTGGAGCAATGGTATGTTTTACGCAAAAGCCAATGTCTAATTAAACTCTGACTTTTCATTGTATTAAAAGTGATATTTAGTAAAGGCCAACAAATAGAACGGAATTTCAAATAATTCACTAGATTTGAAAATTAAATTGGAAAAAAATAATAATAATAATAAAATTAAAAATTAAAAAAATTTTTCAATTACGAACAATTTTGATATAAATATATATATATATATTTTTTTTTTTACACTTTATAACTCATTTGATTGCGGTTAATTTCGTTTGGAGTGAATATTACAAATGTATGTATATATGATATGAAAATCAATCGTTTAGATTTACAAAGGTGGTAATGATGCGAACCAGTAGAGATATACACATGTAATCAATTGGAAATTTTCAATAGAGAAAACAACGAAATACAATTGGGTATTATGTATATAACCTCGTGAAATAACGTGGTTGTTACATTACATTAAAATGTATATACAATTGTTATTTATGTGACGGAAAATCATTGATATAACTCTGTTTCCATAGAAATTGTTTGGCAACAGGTGAGGAAAATATCCAACGCACACTGGGAAAGACTCGTCACTGCTTGCCTCCTGCCACATCAGCGCTCTCAACGCCACACTATATTCCCCCAAACACAATTTTGCTTTTGCGTCTCTCGTTTCACATTCGCTCCACATCCACCGAATTTACTCTCATTAATTTTCGCACAAAATACTATGGTAAAGACGACTAATCGAGCGTACCAGCAGGAAATAATTGACTCTCATAGTGATGACAAACATTTACATTCAAATTTAGATGGGGGAAACACAAAAACAAAAAAAAAATTAAAAAATAAAAAATAAAAAAAGAGAGAAAGAGAAAAAAAATCATAATGTGAAAAAAATAAAAATTGTGTTGTAGAGGAAATTCTCATAAAATTTTATAAAAACATTTGACTAAGTGTATCTGCTCCTGCTCCTTTTTCTTCAATTTTTTTACTTGGTGTCAGTTTTTCTTTTTCACATTCTCTTTTGGCTATGGTGTCTCATCCTCTATTTCATACTCAACTGTCACAAGCCAAGACCAAGTGGCTTTTTAAAAAAACATTTGGGCACGGGACAAAGATTGAACAACTCAATTTCATTTTGTAAATGTGTAATGTCTTTTTCCCTAAAATCTTCTACCACCAATCCAATTCTGTACAAGAATATAACGAGGATGAGTGGCTGTGTCAAAGTTACTTTAGCTACACATATATACAGAAACCAAATTCTCGGGGGTGAAATCAGTTATTTAAAAGTTTAAGACCTGACTCGACGACACCTTGGCGCCATCACTTTTTAGATGGATAAATTTTTCTTTAAATAAAGTGAAAAATTCACACTAAAAACTTTTGTACTCTATATTAAACCCACATATTAATAAATAATAATCATAAATATAAAAATTAATCTACAAAGAAAAAGTAAAAAAAAAAAAACATTTGTTATTGTTTCTTCGAAATAAAATAATCAAGTAAGAAGAATAGACAGTAGATAATCATAAAATAAAATTTTTTGAAATTCGATGAATATTCGAGAGCCAAAGGAAATAGTTTCCGTGAGATTCCATTAAGAAGTAAAGCAAATCACATCCATCCAGCTGCTGTATATAACTCTGTGAACACTTTGAAAGAGTATCAACTCTAAAAATAGTACTGTTGGTAGACACGTCAAATGACATAACGCCCCACTATAAAATGTGTAACTCTATATCATTTTCCAACCGTTCTACAAAATAAAATAAAGTATTACTTTATATGATTTTGAACGTGTGGCAGGAACAGCCAACGTTCAGTTGTGTCACAAAACCGCGTATTGATCGCTATAATAATACACTAGGGTAACTATTACACTTAAATATTCATTACATGAAAAATAGAAGGTAAACTATGATAATAGACACATATAAAATAAGAAAATAAGTACAATCTATCTGTCGTATATTTTTATCTGAAAAAAAAAAAAAAATAATAATAATAATAATAATAAAATTATTTTTCTCAAAGACATTTGCATCGTAAAATTTTATCTTTATATAAACAACACTCAAATTTCTGGGAAAAAAAAAAAAAAAAGAAAAACAAGCAAACAAACAAAACAAAAAATTGATAAATCATTAAAAATAATAGAGTAATACGTTGAAATATTAAAAATACTGTTTAAAAGAATTGAGCACCGCTGTATAGTTGGAACAAAGACACTTTTTAAACTGACTGTACACTGTGGCCACATACCGAGCCGCGATTTGAATTACAATCGGTGCATCCTGGCGTCCCGCCCGCCAAGTTTGCGTTTCGTTAACGATATTCTCAGGTAACTTTGCTTAAGTTTACTCGCTCTAATCTCAGATGTAGATATAACTATTATTATTATAATTATCACTATCATCAAAAATATTTATTTAAAATTAATTTCACGGATTTTCGAAATTCCTTTTTTTTTTTTTTTTTTTTTTATCTTGATATCTTAAAAGTCTTTTAGGCTTGACTATAGATATTTATAAAAGAAAAAGGTAAAAACGATAAAAAATATACATCTATTATATTATATTCAATAACAAACACACACACACACATACACATACACATAGAGTTATACAATAAATACATACACGCACGTATATTTAAACGAATAAATCGACAGTTGACAGGTCAATTGAATCACTTACTGAACAATAAAATCTTTAATCACAATTTGACATGTCACACGGACAATTTATGTATAGTTGATATACTATGATAATAATAGTTTAATTATATAAATATATAAATAAATATATGTATATTATTAAATATATAAATAGAAAGTGTTGAGTTGAATGAAAAATTTCGTACTAAATTGGCAAAAGATATGCAATAATGCGGTAACGGAGCGTGAATTTCTTGGCACGACAACTTGGAGCCTTGACCTTCGTGACTTCTTAGTAATTCTCTACATAAAACGTATATATATATACACTTGTCTCTTTCACTTTGTCGGGTTCTCATGTCTACAGTTGGCATATATAGTCAGCCGTCTCCCGATCCCGCCATAATTCAACACGACCGACCATGTGAAATATTTTACTAAACCACCGCCGTGTGAATCAACAGTGAATTTACAACACAACGCTAATAGCAATTACATTATAATATACATAATTTATATCAATATAAATCATATAATTACAATATTTTTTACAATAATTATTTATCTAATCGTAATATATAAATTTCTTTTTTTTTTTTTCTTCATTTAATTATTATTCATAGTATAATTATAATATTGATACAATACTAAAAAAAAAAAAAAAAAAAAAAAGAAGAAATAATAAATATATGAATAAATAAAGCCGTAAATATATTTCAATGTCATTTACACAATAATAATTCACTCAATTAATATTTACAAAATATTTAATTACCACTAAAATACTATTTCATAAATAACTTCTTTTTTTTTTATTTTATTTTTTTTTTTTTTCGAACTCTTATACATTCAATTAAAAAACATATATACATTATAAATGAATAAAACATCAAGTATGAATACAAATTCTAATTAAATACATTAAATATCCATGTATATATATATATTTTTTCTATTAAATAAGTCCAGAAAACTTGTATCACGTATATTCCATTCTGTTATAACCTCGAATAAGAAGATGAACACACTACCACTACCACTATCACTACCCACTTGTTGAAGACCGGCCATGTGTCGCCATTCTACCATGAATATGCATGTATATGTGCACGTTACACACAAACGCACACACACACACATACACACATTTATCCCAACATCCGTACATGATGAGTACAGTCAATAAAAAAAATTATTTCTTGCTATTATCAAATTATTATTATTATAATATTTTTTAATTATTAATTTTTTTATTCATTAATTAAATACGTGAAATAAATAAATAAATATATATATAAACAAATAAATTTATTTATAATAATAAATATATGGAAAAAAAAAATATATATATATATATATATACATTTATAAAGAGGAAGAAAAAAAAAAAAAAAAAACTTTCCAATTCAACTGACAATCAATTTAAAATTCACAATAAGTCAAATAAAATATTTCAATAGCGTAACATCAACTTTCAAATTGCAAAGTAAATAATATATTTATATATTTTTTTATGTGTTAATATTGAAAGTAAAATTTGATTTATAAATTAAGGTGTCCATAAATAATATAAAATATATATTATCTAATAAATATTCGTTACTTTCGCTGCTCATATATATACGGGCACAATATCCCCCTTCCCTCTTCCTGACTGTGAATATATATATATATATATATATGTATAAGTATATATGTGTATGTATTAATATATGTGCATGTATGAGTATGTATATTTCATGAATATAATTTCGTAGAAAACGTGAGCAAACTTCGAATCGGGTGGGAAGCGTAGGACCAATTGACCCCGACGACACCTAATTGTCAATTGACGAGCGACGTTGCCGTATTCAACTCTCATACTGTTACATATCGTGATATATATACATATAATTTTACTCATGTCTACGTCATAAATGAATTCGTATACGGCGAAAATGCGTTGAAACAAACAAATACAAAATCCACGCGTCATTTTATTCTTCTTCTTCATCATCATCATCATCATCGTCTTCTTTTTATTTGTTTTTATTCCCGTACATTCATTCGTTATCTTATTCATTAATATCAAAATAAAACAACCACAAACAATATAAGTTTATACTTAACAAGATTAAATGAACATGCGCAAATGTCAATCTGTATTTATATATCTATATGAAAACTATTTCGTAGAGGAAATGTCTCGAAACTGAAAGAAACTCCACACAAATGGTACCCACGGGAGTCATTTACTCCTCTTTCTCCTTCTCTCTGCCTCTTTATCGTCTCACCCCTCACTACACCTCTCTCAGACTCATCAAATTCCTATGGGATTGCATATCGTACATACAAGTATATCAACATAGCAATCGGCTCGACCGTTCTCTTACTATAT
The DNA here is from genome assembly GCA_963920625.1 of Dinocampus coccinellae. NCBI lineage: Eukaryota > Metazoa > Arthropoda > Insecta > Hymenoptera > Braconidae > Dinocampus > Dinocampus coccinellae. The sequence continues at coordinate 13,898,851 of OY987186.1, forward strand.
TCACACACACACACACGCGCGCACACACACACACATATAAATATATATATATATATATATATGAAGAAAAAAAAATCGTTGAAGCACAAATCGCACACGCGGCTTCATACCCAATGGACTCATTTCCGGGTGATCCGAGGATTGGGTGATTGAAGCTCTGACGTTGTGCGTCATTACACACACACACACACACACACACACACACACACACACACACACACACATATGTTTATATATACTAACGGCGTAAACCCATAGACACGCCTGAAAATTTCGAGAGAAATAGAGTTAGAGTGAATGGAGAGGGGAAAAATAAAAAAATATATATAAAGTAGAGAAAATATTAAAAAGATAGATGGATAGAGGCAAACAGACACTGAGATAATAGCGATAACTTTCAAGGATGACGCAAACCTCATGTGTATGAAAAGAGCAATGATAACAAGAGAGGAAGAGGAAAGAAAGAAAAAAAAAAATATTGTAAAAAGAAAAATTTACTGGGGTCGTGTATTAGCTAGAGGAAAAGAATACACGGGAGTAAAGAAGAGAGGAAGAAAATAGAGGGATGACGGGGGCGGGTAAAAGAGAAGAAAAAAAAAAAAAAAAAAAAAAAAAAAAAAGTAAGAGAGGTAAAAATGAAGGGTGGAGTGAGTGAGTTATATATGTCCAATTGGCAAAAAGCCAAAAGCCAGTCGAATCGTCGAGTAATTATACGGTACTCTATTCTTGCTGGGTGAATTTAACCCGTGCCAGGAAAATGTAGCATGAAAAGACTCTCAATATCGTATATATTCACATATATATATATAATCACTTTTGTCGTATTATAAATGTAGATAGGGGTGAAAATATATACCTATTATATATATGTATATATATGTGTATATGTAGATAAATATGGATAATGTAAGAGGGTACTTGAATTATTTGTATATGTATAGGAAAGTAAGTAAATAAAATAAAATAAAATTTAAAAAATGATTGGAATAATTAGTTTTGCTTCAATAAATTGAGAGAAAAAAAAAAAGAAAAAAAAAATTGTTTTTTTTTTTTCTTTTTTTAACAAGCAAACTTCAAAATCTCAAAAAATATTATTAAAAACTTTTTAAATATAATAATTTATATCAATACTGAATAATAATTTTTTATTATCATTAACATTATTATATTTGTTTTTCTATAACTAATAATTTAAATTCCACATTATTATAGCGGGACACTTTGTTTATATCACAATGTCACATTAAAGCGAATGCATAATTAAGACTTCACGTTGTACAATACAAAAGAAGAAATACAACGTATACCCAACGTCAGAGTGTATGATTAAAGCCCGCAACCAACGACACGCAACGGAAAAAAAAAAAATAATAATAAAAAAAAAAAAAAAAGTACTAACAACAAACGCTCAACATATACGTTTACTATATACCATCGTGTATCTCAAATATAGATATGTCGCGTACATATTCTCTACTGAACGAAGATGCATATACCATTATTTGTTACAAAGGATTGTATGAGGTGGACTCTATTGACTTTGAACAAACGCATACACATACGTGAAAAAAAAAAAAAATAATAAATAATAATAATAATAATAAAGAGGTCGAAACAGAGAGTGGGAGATATACACAACTACAGAAAAAAAATTGAAGAAAACAACCCGCTACAACAAACTACAATACCAATGAGTATAAAATCGATATTTTTATTACTGTCAGATAAACTCTTTGAAAAAGAGTATAAATATTTGTGTATGTATATGTGTTATACTGTAAAATAATTGTAAATTGAAAAATAATAAAAATAAAAATATATGCAATGAGATGAGTGTAAAATAGGAGAAAATGTGAAATAGATTGAAATAAGTGAGTTTATCATATTGGCATTGAAATTTTCATATATGACACGAAAAAAGTAACAAAATATAGTTAACGACATTTATTGTAGCAACAATACTTGAAAATTCGAAATAAATACATGTATACACATATCTAAGTGTATGAATGTGTTTGCATATGTATATATAACCATTTTTGCTATTGGTATAAAATGTTTTACAATGCGTTCTAGTGATAAGCCTATCGGTTAACACTTTATGGTAAAACTACGCCGCGTCGACACACAACGACATTTTCTATATACACTTCTACATACACACATCCATTATTTATATAGACCAAATGAATTCTTTGATGATAACACATGTCACATGGAATCATGACTAACTGAGCCATGTGCATCGAATGAGAAAAAAAAAAAAAAAAAAAAAAAAAAAATTGTGGAAAAACACGAATGAAAAAGAAGAAAAAAATATAAATAAATAAATAAATAAATAAAGAGAAAATCTGTTTCAACAATTGAAAGAGAAGCAAACATTTATTTATTTTTTATAAAAAATACATTATACATTTTACGTTTATTATTATTATTATTATTCGTGCATATATTATTCAGAAGGAAAAAAATATATGAATGAAAATTTTGTGGAAAAAATAGTGCCAGTGTATTTTTAATATTTAAATTTATTTATTTATATATATATATATATATAATATACAATATTAATTATTATAATTATTATTATTTATATTTATATTTTCTTTTCATAAATGTTATCTCCATAGTGAATATAAATGGAATAAATTGTGAAAATATGGAAAAAAAATCCGTTTGTTATTTATGTGTATTCAGTACGTTCAACGATAATATACAAACATTGCGCTCCACTTGACCCATCAATATTATTACTTTTATTAATTTTAATTTTTATTTTCCTTCTTTTTATTTAACGATGACATGAATAATAAAGTCACACTTTCCATTATTGAATTTAGTGTATATATTTTCCAACATATATAATGTCCCTAGATAATTTTTTTCTTCTTTTTTCTTTCAATATTCATATTCTATTGTTTAGATTTGAATTGTAATTATATGTAAAACTTTCGTAATATACACAATTATCTTATCTACTGTAATGGGCAATGTGACAATATTTTCTCTTTTTCTCTTTCTCTCTTTCTCTCTCTCTCTACCCGTTAGCTGTACTTATTTTTTTCATTTATTTATTTATTTATTTATTATTTTCCTTTTTTTTCTCTTGTTTTCTTTCGTTTCAATATTTATTCACACGATACAGAACGGAATTTGGATAAATATGTAAATATATTTATATATAACACGAATAATTTATTTTGACAGTGTTAGTGTTAGTGAATAACGTTGAAAGGGTTACATTATAACGAGTATACAGAAAGAGAAAATGGAGTAAGGGAGAAAAAAAAAAGATAAAAACAATCGCGTGCTAAAATCATTTTTCAACTGGACGTTTTTGTCACGCGCGTCAATAACGTTGAGAGACGTATTTTACGTGGATCAAGCAAAAGCATCTGTGGACCCCTTTTTTTTTTCATTCTTTGTGTGACTCTCTCACGAATTTTTCCCTCAACTTGTATATATATATAAATACACGGTGTACATACTACCAATCTGCGCGGCATCAGTGTCACACAGTGTAAAAACCCTCCCATTTTTTTTTTTGTTCTTTGTTCTAAAACGTACGCGCACACGCTAAAACATTTGCTTATATATTTCATAAATATTTCTCAGTTTCTCTCTTTACAATAATTTACCGGTGGGGCAAAAAATAAAAATATAATGGCAAAGGAAATGAAAGAGAAAGAGAAAGAGAAAGAAAAAATAAAAATGAAAAGCTTTTATCAAATATTCAAAAGCACATTCACGTTCTACTTTTCGTTAGTTTCGCTTTTTTATTCCCAAACATTACACGATGAAAGAATATAAATATATATAAATATAATCTTACTTGAACTATATATTTTGGCTTTTAGCTGTCCATCTGTCTCATGTATGACTATTTCAATTATTTATTGATATACTTTCATCTTTCACCCTTTCATATTCTATTTCACTTGAAGAACGAGCGATAACGACCAACAATGAATTATTTATTATTAAATTTTTTTTTGTTTTTTTGTTTTTTCTTTTTTTGTTCCAAAAATATTATTGACTTGATAACGCGTAAAATAAATTTCTAATAGTTACCAACATCGAAACTCAATATAAATACAAACTAATAATACCAAGAGTGAATTGACTAAATGAATTCACGCAGCAAAATATCTCTCCACCATTGAATCAAACCATGACCCGAATAGTTTGGGAGGCGTGTAAATATACCTTCGATTTGATTACAAGCGCAGACTGTGTGCGACGTTGCCAGAAATAAACCACGAAATTGTGGGTGACTATAGGGACAGCAACAAAAAAATAAAAAATAAAATAAAATAATAAAATAAAACTGTTCGCTACAATAAAATTAGTGGGAGGGAAAAGGAGACGACTAGAAAGAAAAAAAAAACCCGTAATGGAGAACAAAATAAAAGAAATGAGGGGGTGAAAAAAAAATGTATACAAAATACGAATGGGGTGAAAATAAAATAATTTCTCCTTTTTTTTTTTTCAGTTTTTTTTTTTCAGTTTTTTTTTTTTTTTTTTTTTTTTTTTTTTTTTTTTTGGTTTTTCTCCAACAAAATGACTATCGATCGTTGTGTGTCGTCGTTATACACCTTTTACACATTCCGTGACGGTAATTGCTTTCAGGAATTCATGTGTTACGTCTGACGCGGTCCTTCATATATTGAATTGTTCACCCGAACAAGTAAATAGCGTGCACAAACATCATTGGCACGTGTGCCAATAATATAACGATGTTTTTCAGGAAATTGAAGATAGAGGAAAAAGATAATCAATAAATAATAAATGGTATTGTACTGTATTGTTGTTGGTGTGTTTTTTTTTCTTTTTTTTTTTTTTTCCCTACCAAACTTGACTATTTCCCTTATTTAATTTTTTTTTCTCGTTCCTTCAACATGAAATTGTTGATTTTAATGTCACACGTTCGCGTGTGTATAGGGAAAACCGATGATTATATATAAATAACAGTGACTCAACAATTATATAAAAGCACAAACAACATTCAGAAGAAAAAAAAAAAAAAAAAAAAAAAAATGTATATAAAAATATCTAAATTATAAACACAAATATTGAGTAATATATCAATAAATATATATATAAAGAAGTTTTTACTGTATAAATACTCAATGCATAGTGGAGTTTTGAAAAGTTAAATTACAGCTGTGTACAAAATATAAACATCTGCCTCAATTTTCAATAGGGCAAAAGACGATACCTTCCTCCCTTTTTCTCTCGTTCTTTTTCTTTGCTCCCCCCCCCCCTCCCCTTCCCGCCATCAAGTGTACATTCACCATCTTAAATTTCATTTCTATATTCTAATATTATATTTTACATTGATTTAACAAAAATTCATTTTATTCATGAATTATATAAATTTTATTCTACTTTTATTTTCTCATAAACGTAAAATATCAAGTATTTTCCCTTTGTAATTTACTGAATACAATTTATATCCAACTTAAAATTATAATCTCGAAATATCCCGTGAAAATTTAATATAAATTTATCTATACCTGCGTCATTGAATCAATAAATAGCAATTACCAAATTGGTGTCATTAAAATTCAATCGTGTAGATTCACATTAGAATAGAGTTGAAAATTCAAAATACATTCCATTTTGAATACGAAGAAGAAAATAAAATGGAAGAAAAAAAAAAAAAAAAAAGTTATTTGGGATATATTTATTAATTTTCCCACAAAGATATAAAAATGAAAGAAAAAAAAATGAATAGATGAATAGATAAATAAATAAATAAATAAATAATAAAGAACAACACGTGTTTACTCAATTTCATATTAAAATACGAATAATGATGACGTAATAAATATATAATACATAAATAATTATAATTTTTGTTATTTTTTTTTTTCGAATTTCAATTCATTTAATGTTGAATAATAATTATAAAAATTAAATTAAATTAATTTTAATGTAATGTAATATACAATTGAAATAATATATATTGTCGAATGAAACATGAATTTTATCAAGGCTCCAATGGCGGTGGTTCTTCTCCACCACTACTACCACCGCCATCGCCACCATTGTCGTCACCATCGCACACAACTGGCGAAGGTCGCTTAACCTTGAGAATGCGCAACTAGTGCCTCTCCACGTGGTGGCTATGAACTTTCCTATACGCCAGCAGCCATCAGTTGTGAGTTTAGAGTGGGGATAAAATGAGGAGGATTTGAGGGGTCGAGTAAAAGAGGAATGGAGGGATGAGAAGAAACGAAGTGAAACTGTAGGTGAGGGTAAGAGAGAACGTGAATTCTCAAAAACCTGACTACCCATCTTTAAAATGGAATTCATACCTTTGTATTCTTTTTTTTTTTTTTTTTTTTTTTTTTCTTCCTTACATATATATAAAGGTAGAGAAGGATATATTATGTGAGTAGCAGGTAAACCCCTCATTTTTACTTTTTCTTATTACTGTCCTCTCTATATTCTGCGCACAATCCCCCACTCGCTACTTTTACGCACCAACTGCTTTTCGTTTCTTCTTCTACCACATTGTGTATATATACAAGCAAATCTCATCGTATTTTTTTATATTTATTATTATTATTATTATTATTATTTTTTCATGGTATCTCACACTATCATCCTAAAAACATCGAGCTCATTTTGTTAAATTTACCTCATGCCAATCTCACGAAATTTCATTTTATTTCATTTTATCATTTTCAAAACAGATTCTGTCAACGAATTTTTCGTTCTTGTCATTTTTCAATTTTCCCTTATGATGTATAAGACGAGATGAAATCGACAAAAAAAAAAAAAAAAAAAAATCAAAAAAAAATAAGAAAAAATAAGTCTCGTAAGAGGATGACAAGGGAAGTGACTGATTGAAGTAAATTCATCGTTGCAGTAGACAGCGAAAAAAGAAAAAGGGAATAAAAATGACAAAGTATAAAATTAAAAAAAAAAATCGGAACATGAATTGAAATAAATGGAAATATAAAACTAAAATTATCTACGATTGTAATGTCTTTTTATTTTTCGTGTGTGTAGAATATGTGGAGAATATATATTAAAGCAAAGAAAGAAAGAAAGAAAGAAAAAGAAAGAAAAAAAGCAAAGCACGATGGGTACGCGCCAAGAACACAAACATACAACTCTGAATACTTCTCTGAAGAAGAATGAACGAACAAAAGCATTTGAGTTTGAATGTATTGTACATATACAAATATACGCACACAATACATTGGGGATCGGGAGAAAACCGGTTAACGGTCGACCAAGTTTGCAATGGCTCCTCCCTCCCCACTATCAACATCCGATCATGGCCACACTCTTCCCAACATCAGGTATATATAGACCCACTCACACATTTTATATATACATATTTATACGTTGTGACCTTGAGGTAAAATGAAGAGAAATATATATTTCACGTGATTTTATTCACGTTGAAGGAAAAAATTATTTCTATAATACAAAAATCAATGAGAAATAAATATAAAATATATATAATGAAATAACGTAAATATTGAACACTTATAATCTAAGTAGAAGCGTGTGAAAAAAAAAAAAAAAAAAAAAACTTGTCGCATGTCAATAGTACATTGGCTTAACACTATCATATTTGAATGTATTACTCCTAGTGCACATAATATATATGAAGATGTGAGTATATGCGATGAATTTTCTTGTTATAATACGTGTATAATGTGCCTCGCCTCGTTTGAACAAATTTACGCGATGACACACCCAATATATATATATATATATATCCACAATTCACATGAAATAAATATATTATAAAAAATTTTTATAAATAATTGGTGATTATCGTATGATAATTTCAATTTTTTACAAATAATATTCATCCTTATATTATTATTATTATTATTATTATTATTATTAATAATATCATTGTACAAACTGTATACTCATGCTCACACTAGACACGTTTGAATATATAGATATTTTTGTTAGTATTCAAATATTTGTATCTAACTATCAAAAAAGTAACTGTAGACTTGCAAACACCTTTATAATTGTATGACAATTAATTTATGAGCTGTTAATGTAAATATTAATTGCGTATAGTATTTGTATAGATGTTTTGAAAGTATTGTATATTGACAGATGAATGAAAAGGAAAGGAAGAGAGAAAAAAAAAAATTTTTTTTTAAATAAAATCGATCAAGTGAAAAAAAAAAAAAAAAAACGTGAATTCAGTTTGAGAATATTTTATGTTTGGTTGACGAACGTGCTCGTGGGCAAAAAATAGCGTTCGTTTTTACCACATAATATATATATGTAGAAGGTGAGTTTGCGCATCAGAGAGTACATATTATATATGAACAGGAAAAAGCGCGTCGAATATTCACTGAATGTCTTGGACATGCGCAATTGAAAGGACGCCCGGTGTTATGTTTGCCGGTTTACACTTTCAACACGCGCTCATCAATTAATATTTTTCACGATGAATAAACAAAGATATTAAATAATAATAATAATAATAATAATAATAAAATATTATTAATTATTATTATAATTATAAATAGAAATAACGTACCAATTGGATGATGGTGAAATATTTAATTATTTCCTGTTGATTTATCTGGTGAAAAATCCAGTTGTCGAGTTCGTTCTGTGTGATAAATTTTGCGTTGGAGTAAAGTTGTAATTCACCGGAAATGAGAAGAACGTTTTCTCACACACGTTGTAAATATTCACAAGGCACAAACAAACAAACAAACAAACAAAAAATCACTCAATACCACAAACTTCGTCACAATGTTACACAGTTTTTTTAAGAAAAATCAAAAAAAAATAAAAAAAAAAGTGATAAATTGTTTTATTTTTCAATGTACAATTGAAAAATGGAAAATTATAAATATGCAATTACAACAAAAGGAAAATAAACGAAATATACGTTGTATATATGTATATATTTTGTGACGCGCACAACAGATAAATCACACGGACACAAACAAACAGAAAAAAAAATCACTCACAAAAGAAAATAAAATAATGAAACACAAATCACTTTATTCAACGACAATAATAAGAATTTAATATTTTGCGTGCGAAACTCAACGACGCAACGCCTCAACTGACTGAATAGATGAGAGAACAGCACGATGTCGACGTTAAGAACACACGAGGAGTGTGAGATACGTCAAGGGAGTGGGGAGGGGAGTATACTGCACGACGCGTCTGTCAACGGTCGACGGCGCGTTTTTGGATATAGTGAGGTTATGGCAGATATTGTATATACTGTTAAGTATACACGGAACGATAAGCCACGACAAATTCGTATTATTTGAATTTTTTCTTCTATCCAACTTACTCCAACACCAATCACCTTTCTCAATTTTCACGTTTCACTTTGTCAATTGTTTTTTTTTGTTATGATTAATATAGTATTTTTCACTCGCCTCTGTCCTTCTGTCCTTGACAATATATATATTTATACAAATGCTATGTTGGATTATTAAAAAAAAAAAAAATTTTACTTCTACTTGTTAGTTGTGACCTGTCTCTTTGTGAGTAGTTTTTGAAATTCAACACTGCATTTAAAACATTCGTATATAAAAATATTATGATTTATTTACCGCATATGAAATATATAAAATGACAAAGTTTTTCAAACAAAAAAATGAATCCAGCAAATAACGATGAAAAAATATACGTGTATTATAGTGAACTAAGTTGTATAGGCACGCCACGAGTAGAACGACGCTAAAACTTGGCCACGAGTCGTAACGATAGATGGCGGGAAGGGAGAGTGAGAGGTGGAGTGGTGGAACGAATGAGCGTTATGTGTGTGTGTGTGTGTGTGTGTATGTAATAGAAAGAGAGAGTGAGAGAGAAGGAGAAAAGGAACAAACCACCAATTGGCGATGGGAGAATGTGGGAGAGGGGAGCCAAGACGAGGGACAGAAAGAAAGAGAAAGAGTGATTGTGACAGTCGGTGGCGACTGACGCCAAGTGTTTGCATTCAAATAATAAGTCAGAGTGAGATGGTTGAACGAGTTTAAGTGCGAAGACGTATGGTTGGAGAAGGGTGGGGAGGGACGAGAGAGAAGAGCAAACGAATGAAAAGAAAGAAGAGAAAAAATATACAGTTGAACGTTTACCGCGCACGAGAATAAAGAGACAGTATATAATAATAAAAACAGGAGCGAGTGAAATAGAGAGTGTGTGAGAAAGAGTAAAAAAGAGCGAGGCGTCTACACACTATATACGATCTCCTCAACCGACAACGAAGGTGATCGTAAACTGCGGAGTGGGGGAACGCAGGCAAACTGGAAACCGGCAATCGTAGTGATTCGGATTACCTCGGATTTATTCGGTATTACTCGACTGTAATCGTGTATTTTCGATTGCACTCGACTTATTTCGACTCGTCGCGCGTCATCCTCCCTGTAAAACGTATACAACGTTTCATGTGTCGTTTATGATTCGTGCACGCACGTGCTCTCCCACACTCGAGTTGATCGCGTGTGAGTTAAACATTCGCAACGATCACGATGAGAGTATATATATATATATATATATGTATCCACTCCCAACATGACGGAAAGAGAGAGAGAGAGAGAAAGAGAGAAGAAAAAATAAAAATAAAGGAATGGGATGGAAGAAAAAACCAAAAAAAAACAAAAAAAAACAGTAGAAAAAAAAAAAGGAAATGAAAGAGCGCAAGTGAGATGGAAAATAAAAGACCTTGCCCACGTTGTGTTGTATGTCGATGCTGAAAGCCTTTGGGCGCGTCGTGCACGGGTTCTCGAAGCGTTGCCTTGTGGCCCCTATCGCGCCCGTTGCTGCGCCACTACCACCGCCAGTCGTTTGTGCTAAAGAAAAGAAAGCCATGGGCGTCGAAACTTCATCACTCTATCTATATTATTATTATTATTATTATTATTATATTTTTACCACCCCTTGTGTACTGTATAACTAATGCCACAAGTGTGCATTGATATACGTCGAGTATGAATGTTTATCTACGTACATATTTGTATATTTATAAATGTTCATATTTTTTTATTTTTATATAGATATTTTTTTTTTTTTTCTACTTTGTAACTGTAATAGAGCTGTTACATAGAGGTAAATAGTGATTATTGTTGAACGATGTGTATTTTGTATGTGTCCATTTAATAATTTAAATTTAATTTATGTTGAATTTTGATGTTGAAAAAAAAATATATTTGTTGAGAAAAATATTTGCCGACGCCAATGGCACCAGAGTCTCGGCGCGTTGCATCTGCGAATACTACAATGATTGGAGCACGTAAACTTGGGGGGAACCAAACGCGCGCCACGACGACGGGTTCTTCTCTTTCTCTCTCTCTCTCTCTTTCTGATGCAAGAACAAAGCACACTGTGGCTTTTTCGAGTATATACATATATATATTTATATGATGTCGTTATAAACGCTCAATGCACAAAGAGGAGTAGGTACAGTCAATAAATTCTCGCATGTGTTGAAATAAAATTCGTTTAAAAATTTCCATATATCATTTTTTTATCTATATCATTTTGTTTTATTACATTTTATTCGCTTTCATTTTCAGATTTGTATCGTGAAATCTTGAATTGGTTTTGTCTACAGCAGTGTAATGTATTTGCAATCATATCAATTTTACGAAAATAATAATAATAATAATAATAACAAAAAATTAAAATTTTGTTGGTTTTTTTTTTCTTTTTTTTTTTTTTTTTTTCGAAAAATTTAAAATACAATAATAAAATAATATCCAACGTTATTCAATGAAGTATATTTTTATTTCAACATAATTTTATAACTTTTTATTATCTAGAGTAAAAATATCACGATAATGAAATTATTGAAATCGATTCTTGCGTGTTTTTCTGTTAACTTCCGTAAGACATATATATATTTATAAGCTGTACATAGAAATATTTTCAATTGAAATGTTAAATTGCGTGCAAATATATATACACACACACACACGTATATAAATGAGTATAAAACTAAATATTCTCTACTGCAATTCGCATTATTGACATCATATTGTTGTTGATGATATCGGTAGGTGCCTACTGATACCATAAGAGAAAAATTCACTATATCATTGACTCACTCTCGATATTTCTCTATTTTCCTCCTTGACACTCACACTTTTTACTTTATTGTTTCGGGTAACAAATGAATCCACAAAATCGATTCTACAGTGGGGCTTATCACATTGTAAACACGAAAATGCCACGAAAAATATATAAATGAAAAAAATATAAAAAATTAAAAAAAAAACAAACAAAAAACAAAAACACATGTAAACACAAAGAATTTACGAGTGTGAAAAACAATTTACTGTTCCCCTGCGTTTTCATCTTTTGTCTTTTATTTCACTCGTACTCGATCAATTTTTTTGTTTTTTTTTTTTTTGTTATTCCCTGTTTCTTATACTCGTGAAAATTATCACTCGCTGTCAATTGTTTATCCAAACGTGACATTATTCAAGCCCAAATTCAGGCTCCGTGACTCGTATCAATATATATATTTTCGTAAAATAAATTTACACAACAACAAATCCACAATCATAAAACAATCAAAATATATCAGTCTCACATTATCTATACAATAATTTTATTTTCTATATTTTATCACTAGTCACGTTTCATATATTTTACAATAAACATCATTTATTATAAATCACGAATATGTAATAATAATAATAATAATAATAATAATAATAATAATAATAATGATATTTACCCTAAATAAATTGTGCAATGTCTGGTTAAAACAATTTTGTCGCGTGTGATGTTACAAGTCATTTGAAATCGACCGTCCTACTTTACTTAGGGGAATATACATTTATATTAGCATTAAATGAGAAACGTTTTATTTCACCACGTGTATGCATATCTATGGATATAAATACGTATGTGTGTGCGTGTGTGTGTGTGTGTTTGGATATAAATATGAATATATATATATATATATATATACATACATACATATACACACACAAACACATACGCAAACGATCAATCAAATTATCAAGGCGTGATTGGAGAGCTTGATGGTCGTTAGGGCCTGCCATTTGCATAACACAATAAACTCCTATGCTCTGTATAATACCATTGGGAATATATTTAATACTTTACAATACTTATATACCTATATAATTATATACTTTATTATTTATACTTTGTTCTCAAATAAAAAATAAAAAAATAAAATTATATCAAGTTGAGAATATAAAAAAAAAATTATTTATTTCTTTTATTATTTATTTATTTCATTTTTTTTTTTTCTCTTTTTTCATTTTTATTTTTATTGCTATCAGTGATTGTTCATATATATATATTTTTTTTTTATTCCTTTACTCAAAATTTATCAATGACTTATCGACTATATTTGCGTACCATTGATGGTATTCATAGGGTTATTGTCGATGGAGGTTTTATCTTCACTCGCTTGAACGGGCCAATATTACGCGTAGAACGTGCTTTCCACATACACTATGTAATATATATATATATATATCAAGCTTGGTCCAATACATATCAAGAGGGTTGTCGACTACGTGAACATATATATATATATATAGATATACATATGCAGAAAATACATATACATGGAAAATGTGTGTGAGGCTGATGGTGGAGGCAGGTTGTTGGATGATCGGATTTTGCATAGGAAAATTTGCATTGAACGATGCGGATACGCGAGTGTGCGGGTCAACGCTCGATATATACATAAAGAGTATAGAGACTTTCACACGACAGGAGCATTGCGAATTGTGTATATGTATGAGGAACGATGAGAATGACGGGGAAGTGATGGCACAGTGATGGTACGGCTTTGAAATTATGCGGGGCCACTATTTTCCACCGTCTCCGCCAGCCCTACACGTTCTATTTACCGTTTGTTCGCAATATATTTAGTCGATATCACACACATATACACACAAATATATATATATATTATTTTCTGTATATAGGTACATGTATGAATGTACATGCATAAATTCCTTGGAGGCATAACGATCATTGCGACGATGTTTTGTCATCATCTGTCACAGTGAAGGCAGGAAAAAATTAAAGCTTTTTCATTGCATACGTATATATGTATGTGTGTGTATGTGTATAATGATATTTAACCTTCATTATAAATGGATAAAATTCAACAATATAAATAAATGTATTTGATGTATATATTATTATAGATAGGACAGAAAGGTTATACATGATATTATGACATACCAAATACAGTAATAGTTTTGTCGTTAAAGCTTTAGTAAAAGCAGATCATTAATCTGCATACGGATATTGCTATTGTGAATATATTTATGATAATATTTATACATGTGTGTGTGTGTATATGTACGCCCATGGCTCTTTTTAGCATCAGACTATATAATATACAGTTACGTATATATATATATATATATATATTTGATAACAACTCATGCATAAGTATAATAAAGCATACGCTTGATGTGCTTAGAAAATAATAAAATATGAATATAATATCACACGTATATGAGTAGACTTTTAATTACAATACAAGTGTATAATAATCAATATGTCGATGAATTTTATAAAATACGTGGCAAGATAAATAAGAGGAGAAAAAGAGAAGAATTGTCATTTTTGAATAAAAGAAAAAAAATGAAAAAAAAAAAAAAAATTGTATATATATATATACAAAAAAAAATTATAAAACTCAAAGAAATCTCGGTGTACGCGGTTTGTTGATGAAACGGTAGGGTAGGAAGTCTCGTTAATTTACGCGGAAAGTATTCGTATAGCCTATGAGATGTATATATGTACTTGTATGTATGTATATATGTAATGCCTCATCCATTTTAATTTCGGTCTAACGCTTGCAGCGTCTCCTATCCTATCTATGCACTCGCTGAATGTTGTATATGACTATATATATGTATGCATGTATGTATGTATGTATATAGGGGTTGAGGGTATCGTATACCACCACAACAACCCCCTCGGGTCGTCTAGTGCAATGAACGTATATACGGTTAACTCTCGTGGATGCATGGAATTTTTCATTAAATCGCGGCGTGGCACAGCCATTGCACGCTTTTACTATATCTCCACCCATCCTCTTATACTTTTTCTTTTCTCTCTGACTACCTCTTTAGTTTAGTGTATAATGATACAACACTCTCTCACTATAACTGTCATGTATGTATAGGAATTTAAAAAATTTTTTTTTTTTTTTTTTTTTCATTATTATTTTTTTTTTTCTTCTACTTCACACAACAGAATTATTTGTACGATGAGTATATAAATTATACGATGTGTCATATAAAATTATTGAGAACATGAGAGATAAAATTGAAAAATAAAAAAATAAAAAATTATTATACGATAAAATTATAATGCAGTAATAAATAATTATATAATTTTATATTGTTATAGAGATTATAAAAATTGTGAATTATCAGATGATGAACTTCTGTATTTGGAGAGTGATAGAAATATGAGGATCGGTGAATAAGAAGATTAAAAAAAAATCGTATTATTCATGATAAAAATCAGTGTATATATTTGGAAAACAAAAAAAAATAAAAAAAATAAAAAATAAGAAACAAAAAAATTATTGTAATAGTTTTTTTTTCTGTTTAAATTGTATTATTTAATCGTGTGGAATCAAGTGATATTACAGTGTTTGAGAAATGTAATTAATTTTGCCCACTACATCTGTTCATGTTACAAATTCACATGGAAATTTACTATTAGATTGAGTGTTAAGGCAAAAGGCATCATCATTTCTCTCAATTCTACGAGGTAAATTAAATCCGGGATCTGCCACTCGATGCCTAGAGTCGTGTCAACAAACTCGTAGTGAGTCCTTTCAATGATTGCGATTCGAAATTGGTATCTTATATATATAACTAAAATCTCATCTATAAGACCTCGTTCACTTTCCTCATTGACCCTTCATTCACATAAATTTATTTCCTGATAAAATTTGCACTTGTACTTCAAAGATTATCACGCAAAGAAAAAAACGTTAGAAAAATAAAATCATCAATTAAATCACGATAATTTTTGTTATTTCTATTATTTATATTATCAGAAATGAGAATTAAAAAAAAAAAAGGGAGGGGGGGGGGGGGGAATTGATAAGATACTAAATATTCTGAATACTTTTTTGCGGTCGCGAGTATAAAAATAAACACATGACACAAATAATAAATTCATAATGAATTTCATCATTGTCATAAACACACACACACAGACACACACATATATATATATACATAAATTCAGTTGTCATATTTGTTATATCACAAAATGACGTCAGTAAGTGTTAAAAAAAAATATATATATATTGTATGTGTATGGATTGTTTAATTAAAGCTTTTTACTGCTATGCTTACACTTGCGCTATCAGCCCCTAGAGTGTGTGTCAACTATATATATGTCATATACAATTATGTAGAATCTGTAAATGTAAAAATGTTACAGTGGCTGTTTCAACAGTTATACGAGCAATACGAACAGTCGCGAATCATCATCCAACGTGTTTGATGAAGTTAAAAATACTCTGTCATATATTTCCACTATTGAAAATAATAATTAATTGTGTGACGTTAAATTTTACACTGTGAAATAATAAATATATATAAATATATATATATTTTTTTTTATTTGTTTTGTTTATTATTTTTCAATATATTCTTTGTTATTTATATTTTGATAATAATGTATCATTATTTGTGGTTGATATCGATGTTTATTTGCGGTAGAGCTATTTTGAATGAGCCCATAGCACGCACTAATTTTGGTCCAATACGTGGAAAATGGTTGACAAGTAATCGGGGATTGCGTATTGCTACTTACCTTGGGATTCCATATGCTCAACCACCAATTGGACAACTTCGTTTCAAGGTAATATCAACGTGAAAATGACATAAAAATTTTATAAACATAAAATACCTACACGTACAACGTTTATTATTGTAAATAATTAATTTTTCTTATCATATTTTATATTCTATTTTCGTGTACACCAGAGTCCACAATCCTGGCAACAACATTGGATGAATGTTCATAATGCAGTTGAGGATGGCTCCATATGCCCACAATTGAATGAAAATATGGAAATGATTGGCAATGAAGATTGTCTGAATTTAAATATTTTTGTACCTCAGGTAAGATAATAAATTTAACAATATTTATAGTTGAAATAAGTGATATAAAAATTGAGAGAGTGAAGAAATAAATAATTCAATACAAAAATTGACAATGAGAGAAACGAAAAAAAAAAAAAAAAAAAGAAGAAAATTATAATAAATAATAAAATATTTGAATGTATAATTATTTGTGATAAGACAAATTTTTATACGGGTATATGAAAGTTTTTATAATTTTACAATTGTTACGTTATTTTGCAATTACGTGGTTGAAAAAGTAACACGATCTCCATTGTCAGTGGAGGCCATAATGCAATTAGTGAAAAAGAGTCGAGGTCACGCGCATGACAAATTACTTGGATAATTCATCCGTGATGATGGAATGGGCAAAGGGTAAAAGAATCTCCGATGTGATAAAACGCTTGACATATATAAATTGTATATATGCAAAATTGTAGGAGAGATTCATATACCGAGTTTATTCACCCACATTTTAATACAAGAAAATACGTTTATGGAGATAAAAATATAGAGCACCAGTGAAAATATATTCGTGTATGTGTGTGTATGTGTATGTATAAAAAAAACCAAACTGAAAATAATCCCCCGGATTTGTTTTTTTATTTGTTTGTTTGTTTTTTTGTTTAGATTTCAGATAAACGTAAACTACCAGTTATTGTATATATCCACGGTGGTTCTTTCATTAGTGGTAGCAATAACAGCACTTTATACGCACCAGATTATCTTTTGGATCAAGAAATAATACTCGTTACTGTAAATTATCGCCTTGGAATATTGGGTAAATTCATTGATGAATAATAATAATGAAATAAATTAAAATTCAATATTACGAAAGTAAGAGAAGATGATGAAAGGTAGAAAAATACCAAATGTTTGTTCTTCCTTTTCTTTATTTATTTTTTTTTTTGATCTGTGAATAAATAGAATCACAGCTAATTGAAATAACTTATCGTGTATCAATGGTCTAACATTCAATCATAGGGTTTCTCAGTAGCGGTAACGAGGCTTCACCTGGAAACTACGCTCTGAAGGACATAATCGAAGCACTACACTGGATACAAGCGAACATTGAAGTCTTTGGTGGTAATTCAAGTTTGGTAACATTGGCGGGTCACAGTGCTGGTGCAAGTATAGTACATCATCTCGCAATGTCTAATCGAACTGACAATCTCTTTGATAAGATTATCACTCATTCGGGTTCGGCCAATGCACCATGGGCTATACACACACCTAAATACGCAAAGATACGATATATAACTGTTGCAATTGAATTAGGTTGTGCGAGTAATCGAAAAATAATGGATATTGATCATTTATTTAGTGAATCAATCACAGATGATAATGATGACGATACTCTTCAAGATGATATGACAATTGTTGAGTGTTTGAGAAAAAAAACTCCTGAAGATATCACCAGAATGCTCAATTATTTTGTAATTAATTTTTTTTTTTTTTTTTTTGATATTCATTAATATTTAGTAATTTTATTTTTATTATGGGTGTGTGTATGTGTGTTTTCAATAGCACGTGTGGCAGAATTCGAATCCTTATGTTAATTTTGGACCAACAATTGAACCTATAACTGATGATGCAATAATTACTCAACATCCAATGGTTACTATTGAAAATGAAGAATTTCGTGATATTCCTTGGCTATCTGGAGTTGTAACTGATGAAGGATATATAAAATCAATAAGTACAGTTATTTATTTATTTATTTATTTATTTATTTATTTATTTATTCATTTATTTATTTTTATTATTTCTATAATTTATTTTATGAATTTTTTTTTTATCACATGTTTTACTACTATATTTTTTGTAGGTATGATTTTAAATTCAGAATTACGTGATGAATTTATAAATGAATTTGACGATGTGATATCATTAGTTTTGGAACAAGAAGAAATTATTGGAAAACATCAAGAATATGCAAAGAAATTAATGGATTTTTATTTCCCAGATTTTTTCGTTGGTTCATACGATCCAAAATCTTTTATAGATAATGCAACACAGGTAAAATAAATAAATAAATAAATAAATAAATAAATAAATTATTTGAGAATAATTAATTTCCACTTTTGCTCTTTTTTTTTTTTTTTTGTTATTTTTCCTATCTTTCTCCATTTTCTTCAAGATGATTGGCGATGGAATATTTACATATTGGAGTTTTGAAGCTCTAAATGCACAATCATCAGTTATGAATTCAAGTGCATATTACTTTAAATTTTCATATTCCGGAACATTTTCTGGCACTTACGCATATAAAACGACACAACACTTTGGTAAATATTTTTTTTGCAAATAAAAAATAAATCATATTGATAAATAAATAAATGAATGAATGAATAGAAATAATTGAATATAAATTTTTTATGAAATAAATATAATTTTTTCAGGTATTACCCATGGTGATGATATGAATTATATATTTCCAATTTACAATAACATGTATGAGGATTTGCAGCTTCACAATACCCTCAATGACATAACAATGATCAATATTATGACAGAAATATGGGGAAATTTTGCTAAAACTGGGTAAAATACATAAATAATATAGATTGCTTTTAGTTTATATGCGTATATATACAATGTAGAAAATGTATTTAGTTAATGCAATGTGTGTTTGTGGTTTTGAATGGAACAAGGTACTTAGTTTAGTATGAAATTCACTCCATTCCATTTAAATGATCGATCAAACGATACCCGTAGATCTCCTTCATTTATTCACAGAATACCAAGCGCTCAACTATCATCACATTGGCAACCATATCAAGAGGATTTCCGTTTCATGAAACTTGGCATGGGAAGATCGCCGGATATTTCGATGGCCAATGACTTCCTATCAATGCGAATGGAGTTCTGGAACAATCTTATGAGTTCAGTTGCTGCACCGAGAGATTCACTTTTTCCACAATACATTGATGAAAAATTAAATGAAAATGTCGCAGAAAATCAAATGATAAATGCAACATCTTCATGTAATTCACATCAATTAATTTTATTCGACACACAAATCATTTTTACTTTTATTATTGGTTATTATATTTTTTAAATAATTATTTTTCTTTCTCTATACTCGGAGTAGAAAAATTGAGTATTCTTGATTTATCTATAATTTCAACTAGAAATCAAAACTTGATAAAAAATTTTAATAAATAAAAAAATTAAGAAAGAAAAAAATAAATAATATAATGAAAATAATAATATATACATATATATATACATATGTAAATAAAATTCAATTTTACCAAATGTGCATTTGCAATATTTCAACTATTCGTTTTTTTTCCCCTACTCAATTATTCACATATTTATGTAAAGCGTTGGAATAATTCTCGAATCCGGGGTTTTTTTTTTTTATCCCGGAAATGTACGGCAAAATAAAAGTGAGAAAGCAAAAAATTGAATGAAAAATAATAATAATAATAATAATAATAATAATAATAATAATAAAGCAACAAAAGAAGAAGAAGAAATATATATAAATTGGAAATTCATCCTCTTAAAAATCAACTTGTACACTTTAGATATTAAATTACACATTTCTCCATAAAAAAAATTTAAAAGTAAAGCAATTTAATAATCATATACACTTGAATAAAATTATATTAATTCAATTCAATTCAATTGTGAGGCGTCAAAAAATTAATTGTCCCATCATCTGAATTAATTAATATCATATGCAAATGTATTGATAATTCAATTTTATTATTTTTTTTTTTTCATTAGTTTTTATTTTTACTTTTGTATTTATTTATTTATTTATTTATTCATTTATTTATCTCTTTAATTTATTTTGAAATCTTTCACTGATCTTTCCCAACGTTGTCCCTCAATTTTTCCCTCATGCTATTATTATTAACCGATTTGACCCAACCTACGCACGAATAAAAGTCAGGTTTTGTCACTCGACTTGATACTGATTGAACAACGAAGACAATATTGATTTCATATAGAGTGTATATGTGACCCTTTCGTCCCATTTAGTTGTTGTAACAACTAGACAATTTGTAGTCGTACACGAACTTTGGAAATAACAAAATAACAAAAAACTAAATAAATAAATGAATGAATAAAAAAAAAATCACGACAATTGAACGACCAGTGTTGCTAATAGAAATCGAAATGAAAAAAATAAAATAAAATAGAGCGGATAATTCAGAGGGAAAGTGCTGGGAAAAGAAGGCAAAGGGGTTGAGAGAGTGAAAGAGTGAAAGAGAGGGAATGAAAAAAAAAAAAAAAAAAAAAAAAAAAATCGACGAAGAAGAGAAAGAGAGTACGGTTAGGTACGAGAATAGTAGAGGGGTAGATGGGATTTCGTGGTGCAATGGTAAAAGGCGAGTGCACACGTTAAAATGGCCCCTGGAGAGGGTTATTCGTTTGCGTTCACGTGAACATTCACGAGTGTTGCAGCCACTGACGTTACTCTGTGAAATGAATAACTATATACGTGAATGGTATAACAATTTCCACATAGTCAGATACACACATACACACACACACACACATATATAGACATATAGACTTAAACACGTACACAAATACACATTGATTGACAATTTGCATAAACAAATAAGTTTGAGTTCTGATGAGGCGTGAGCGTATGTTTACGCAGCAGTTGAATAATTGTTTTCATTTGACAATTGAGTAACCCTCATGTCACCTTCGATATATTTTTTTTTTTTTGTATAAAAAAAAACACACACACACACACACATACACACATAATACATAAAATTACACATTTAAAATCAAGTATAAAATTTTAATTCACAGAAAAAAAAAACGAAAAAAACATGTTAAATAGTAATGATGAAAGAAAATATTCGTGAGCTGTTGGATGAAATGAATGCCCGAATAAAAATGTTGAAAAATATAGAGGAAAAAAAAAAAAAAAAAATGAAAAACACGATGAGCAGGGGAGGAGGAGGGAGGAAAGAGCTAAACTGATTGATATGGATGGTATGTAGAAACGGGCGTATAGAAACGGTTCTACATTTATGCATGTATGTATAGATATATAGAGAGGACTGTGATGCATTTCCCGTACTTCAATGAGAGATGGAAATCAAGCATCGATTACTAGTATGTGTGTGTGTGTGTGTGTGTGTGATACGAAGCTTATGCGTACATACAGTTTCACTCACATCGTATGATAGCAGTTAGTTGGGTGCTAACGTGCGAGTCACACAATGCACTAATGCGACATATTGTTCGCGGCAGTAAAAATTGCCCCTCGTTACGGATTACAATGCCGAGTTGAGCTCACTGTATAAGCATGTTCATGTATATATATATATATATGTGTGTGTGTGTGTGTGTGGGTGTACAAATGTAGAGGTACCCACAGTCGGTCCTTTCTCAATGTGGACTTATTCTGTCGTCTGTTGTCCTGTTGGAAATTTCACACTGGCTACAATTCGTCACTATTGCATATACTACCATTCATAAATCATAAATACAATGCAATCATTATATATATATATATATGATTCACTAAAAATTTTAATAGTTTTGATAAAATTCGTGTGTCATCATATTCACTTTGACTTATTTATTTCAATTATTCGTTCTTTTTTTTTACTATTAAATCTGTGAGGATACAGATTTTTTTTTGTTTCTTCTTAATTGCATTATTTAATTACTTGCGTGTGATAATTTGTTGTTTTTTTTTTCTTTTTTCCCCCCTTTTTTTTTTACAGGAAGAGATGTTGAAGGAAATTAAATTTTATAATTGTTGAAATATTTTTATATAATTAAAAAAAATATAAAATAATTTATGAATTGTTTGGTTAGACGTATTGAGACAATAATGGCAATAATTTTTATTTATATATAAAAATGATAACGTGAAGGTATTCGATTAATGATGAAATGAGAGACTCATGTCTTACATAAAACCATCGACAACATTGACATACCATACAAAAGTCTCATGGGATAGTAAGGATAAGGGTTACGATATTATAATACATGTAGATATGAGTGACTGTGTCTCTTGTTATTTTTTTCTTTTTTTTTTTTTTCTCTTCGACGATGATAAAATTCCCCAGTGATGTGACCCACCACAACTTTTACTCATAAAAAAATATAAAAGTAAATACAATCTTCTAAATGTATAGATGTATAGATTGTATATAAATAGCAGTGATGTATACCTAAATATATTGAAAAATTTTATATATTCCATTTGAAAATGACGATTTAGATGTTAATGTTTATCGATAATCGAATACGCTCGTTTATTTTGTTACCACGAAATTGGTCAATCAACATTGAGAGAACAAGTGCAATGTGTATGTGTTTACGCGCGCCCGCATCGACGTCTTTCCGGTTTAAAATATTGTCATTGGACACGGTGGTGGTGGGTGTGCAATGGAAATAGGATTCAACTGGAGAATTTTTTCATGCGCAACATTCAAATTTACATGAGTTTCAATTCAATGTATATATACGTATGTGTAGATTGCCGATGGTAATAAAAGATAAAACAACAAAACTGCTTCGTGTCCGTGTGTTTATGTGGCAATTCTCTATATACACATGTGTATTTTAAATCATACACATACCCAACCAAACTCACTGTGAATTTCATTGCTTTTCATCTCTCCATCATTCACCACATTTTCAATGTATTATATACTTGTATATATACACACATATATATATATATATATATATATATATATATGTATTTAATATATAAACACACCCGTATTTCATGCACCATCGCTTTTATGGATGATCCAATAGAAAAGTAAAATTAATTCTCGAATTTTTTTTTTTTTACTTCACTTTACTTTACATTGAATAACTTTTAACAATAATAAAAATTATCATGGCTATTGTATCGTAATAATAATATATTTTTTATGTATTTCAAATATTATAAAATATTTCGAATATAAATATGCGAATTATTATTATTTATTTTAAAAAAATTTTTTTTTTGCCTTTTTATTTTTTGATATGTGACTTTTTTTGCCAGCGGGTTATGCGAAATATGTCGGAAGAAAATCTGTGTTCTACGGAAATCGAGTATCACATACCGACATTACAACTGCCTCGAGCACATCTAATGCTTATGATATATATATATATATATATATTTATAATATATACGTGTGTGTTTTTATTCTTTTGTTTCATTTTTCGTCTCAATCCTGGGGAAAAACTCGGCACGTGAAACATCGAGAGAGTAAATGGATGCTTCAATGCTGTCTGCGAGTCTCGAGGATTTTTATACTATTATTATTATTATTATTATTATTTTTGTTTTAACTCAACAGCAACAGGGGAAAAAGACGGATGACAGCAACGTGAAGCGCACATGATGTGCTCAGAGAGTTGTATGCTCACGTGAGGAATGTAACGATGAGAATTGTTGAAACATTAGAAAAACTGAAGAAAAAATAAAAAAATTATTTATGTATACACACACACACACACACACACGCACACACATACACATACACATTGTCTTTTTCCATTTTTAAAAGACATTAAAATTCATAAATAAAATAATAAATATTAATTACAGGTGAGTCAGAGTAAAAGTGGGAGAAAAAAAAAATAATAATAATAAAATAAATAGTTTAAACTTTTTTTATTTATTTATTATTATTATTTTTTTTTTTTTATTACAGTAGAATACAAATAAATTTTTTTTTTATTATTTCATATTAATGTTGATTCGTGTAAATAAATAATATAGAAAAAAATGTATACGTAGAGTGAAATGTGAATATTGAGGGAAATAGTGAAAATAAACAAATTTTTTTTTTTTTTTTTTTTTTTTCTTGTTTTGAAGAGAATGAGAGTGAGTGAGAGTACCAGGCAAAGTCTTTTAGTTTTATTCCGGCAATTTTGGTGCTTGCACACGTTTTGACGTCAAGCCGTTACCGCACGATATAGTTAAATTGTAATGCCACTGCAACTGTGTATATTTCCTAATAGCGTCGTTGTCACGTTCAACGTTGGGCTCCATATGCACACACGTTTCCACACACTTATTCCATATATATATATATATATATGTATGCACGTATACATGTGTGTTTATAAAATACCAACCGTCCGGCTTGGCGTATACACAGTAAATAATGCAAGTAAAGCCTCATCTCTTCCCCACTCGACAAATTCAAATCCGTGGATTTAACGTGGTGACCATGGGATTATGAGTTGTATTCATCGTATGTATAGTGTACAGTACATGTACAATGAATTGCAAAATCTAAATAATATCTCAGTGCATATACTAAACATCATATATAAACTCAACTATTTAATAGTTAATGTTATGAAAATTTCATTATAATCCTCTAAGTGGCCGCATGATAATACAAAATAATAATTATAATTCAGCAGAATACAAATTTATCAAATAATTATGAAGTTCAATGATAATATTCAACTAATCTTTACGATTTATTCATACTTTTGAATTGATTATTTATATATTAATTTCTATATTTAATATATGTTCGCATCGGTATTAATTATAAATAATTAATATTGAATTTTTCGAAAATTGAAAATCGATAAGTTGCTATACCGCAAGTCTTGTTGAAATGTTTGCACGTTACTGACGTTGCTCTAACCACCAAGAGCAACCACAAGAACCCCATGCATTTTCACCATATACTCTCGTCGCTTTCCTATCCAACCTCATCTGAAAACCACTAACTTTCGTATATATAAGCTTTGTTGGTGAATGAACATGTGTTGAAATGTTCAATAGTGACGAAAAGAGAACAAAAAGATGAACAAGAAGAATGTGAGAGTTTGAAAACTTGATGAAATTATTTTCAAAATGAAAATTACTGCATTCAAATTCACAACTTTCTACATTGTCATTTTCTCTCACTCTGTATTAGTAAACTCATAAATATATACATATATATATATATAATAAAAATAGTTCTATTTGAAGAGTAATTTAAATAATATTTGATCAATTGTACTAATACAATTAGATGAAAGAAAATTTACAATTGACAATTAAAATTTCATTTCATTAAAAGTTCTCAATTAATGAGACTAAAAAAACAAGACAAAACACATCAAAAAAAAAAAAAAAATAAATAAATAAATGAATCCTGAATGAATTGAAAAATAAATAGTTAATATTCAATAGATATAAAAAAAAAAAAATAAATATATAATAATTATTGTATGATCTATAATTAAATTTTACCTGATTGTATGTGTTCATTCAGTTTAAATTGTCGCAACACAATTTCTATACATGATATTAAACATCATTGACATACCACCATACACAAAAGTTCGAATTAGTGTGAAGGATAATACAGTGAAAGACACAAAACATTAACAAAGTTATCATGGATATTTGATGCAACTTCATACTATGATGAACTGAGGAATGGTCGCGATAGTTGTGTATGCCAATATAATGCTACATCGGCCGATTGAAAGCCACTAGACAGGCGAAGCCTGGTGGTTCTGGGCTATTCTAACGCGTTTAGGGATTCCCTTTGTAACTCCCAATGGACACCCAGTCGTCTGCGGTGATTCCCCTCTCCAACCGCACTTTGAGTGCGGCCAAGCGGTTGTATTGGCACTGCTGGCTTGATCCGGCCAGAAACTCCTGATTGCACTGGTGTCAAATGAAGAGATTCTCTTGACAATATATACATATATACAAAGACATTCAATGAACAATTTATCTCATCCGTTCAAATTACATCTCAGTGTACAAAGGTACCAGTGCATACACGATAATTTAACTCAATTCAATTTTTGCATATCACAAAAAAACAAAAAAACAAAAAAACAAAAAAAAAGTGTATCAGCACAGTAAAAATAATTTATACATTTATTTATTATTTTTTTTTTTTTTTTAATTACGGCATTTTTTTTATTCCAGTTGACGTGACAACTGAGCTCATCATTCACGAATTTTACACTGACTACAGCAATAGACTCGGGAAATAAAAGCTGGATACACATCTATATATATAAATACGTTCCAACTTGGATAATCTTCAAATTCACTCACAGGGATTTTTCATTTGTATGTATTCAAAATCATCCGCAGATACGCATATAACAAATGAAATTATTATACAGAGTGGCACACGCGTGCTTGTGTTTCACTGTTAAAATTACTATTTTCTATTTCTACCGTTGATACATATAAATTTTAGTATCTAGTGGCGAAATATACAAGTGAACCATGAAGTGAAGTATAATCCTCTAGCGTCCAGGGTACACATCAAAGCGTAAGTCCAACTGTATAGCATATTCTCTATGAATATACTGTGTCCGCCCAGTTGAACATAAAACATATACATATATATATATATGTATATGTATGTACATCACAAAATGTATATACATTTTAAACTGAAATAACGTTTCTACAGTAGTATTTCGTGACACACACACACACACACACACATATATATATATATATATACAAACGTAAGTATATTCATGTATATATGCGCTGTGCCATCTCATCTCGAATAGTATATAGTTCTGGGCTCGACCCAGAAAATTTAACGAAGGGTAGTATAATTCATACCTACATGCTTGTATACCTAATAGACTTGAATGGAGATGTATATGTCAGATGAGGGGTAAGCCCAAGAGCACACGGAATTTCCCTGTCGTTTCGTGCAGCAAAGTGGGTTGATTATATTCACATGGTGAATTAGTCAGACGCGCGCGCGCACATTTACTTCCTATATCTATATATTATATAAATTTCTTTATAGTATATCAGAGCAATGGAATTTATTCGTGAATTAAATAATCTCGAGATATAATGAGTATATGAAATATAATAAATATAATAATATCCAATAGTTATTTTTAAAAAAAATATATTATCTATATTTTTTATTTATTTATATATATATATATATGTATATTCTAATTGATATTATATAAAAAAAATTAATGAATAAATAAATAAATAAATAAGTAAACAAGAGAAATTTTATTACTGTGGAAAATCTTAAATTAAAAAACAAAATGAAACAAATTTTTTTTTTTTTTTTTTTCAAAGTCTGTCACTCAATTTTTTTTCTTCTATTTATTATTCATTTTTTTTTGTTTTGTTTATTATTATTATTATTATTTTATTCTTTTTTTCTGTTCTTTTATTCTTTTATGGATGAAAATAAACTTCTTTTGTGTGAACAAAGAGGAATGTGGCACGTATATTATGAGTACACATAGTCACATGTAAATATATATATATATATATATATAATTCTGTACAAATATACGTGAATTTGTTGATGTTGACAAGTTTAATATACACAAGAGTGTTGGAGATTATAAAAACCGTCCAGTGTTGTTGACAACAACAATAACAACAGCAACAACAACAACGTGAGATTCATGTGGTTTTAAAAGGTAATTATATTTTGTGTTGGTGTAGGGGCAAAGGAGAATAGAGGAGTGAGAAGTGTAAGATTTGCGTGTACATTTGTATCTATTAGACTGCTATGTAGGGTAGAATTAGTGAGTGGGAGTGATGTGAGGATAACAGGAGGGGGGAAGAGTGAAAGTTGAGGTCGAGACACGGTAACAATAAGGCTATTCGAACATACTCTCTCATGACATGGCGACGCGAGGTAGCACCACATTAATCACACCTTGGAGGATCCTCACGCACACGCCCCGACTCGAAAACTGCCAAGAGTTAATACGATGGCACTTTAACCTTAAACTAAATATACCCAAGTATTTATATATGTATGTATATATATTTTTTATTCCCTGTGGAATGACGATTTTCAAGAAAGAAAAAAAATCGCGTGGGGCTTCCTTTGGGTCCTTAGAAATCTCACTGGTAAATGGTTTGAAATGTATACGATCCCACATCGATTTATCACTTCCACTTTCGTCGCAATTTCTGTTTGCAAATTTGACTAAGTATATATATATATATATATATATATATATATATATATATATTTATTTTTTATTTATATATACATATATAAATTCTTTTCAAAGCCTTAAAGAGATGAATGGATGAACGCAAATAGAGTCTACGTTTTTTTTTCTTTCTTTTCTTTTTTTGATCCTCTAAAAATCCGCTGACTTGTACCGAATGGATCAATGTGGATTCGACGGCAGAGTATTAACGACCTGTCCACCAACCCGGATACGCCTGTTTCGCCATCAAATGATATATATATATATATATATATATATATATATACGGTAAATGTGCGGTAGAGAAAAGACAATAATAAATATGAAGCTGCACATCATTTTTTTTTTTTCCATGTGTATAACAGTCGCGTGCTCCAATCGCATTTCTGGTAATATTTTCGATATAATATTAGTATTAATTTTTTTGTTTTTCCTCCTCTTGTCTATTCGCCCTCCTTTCATTTTTCAAAACAAAACTAATCAACAAAACTATTACTCTATTATTCTTCCATTCATTATCTGAAAATAGAAACGATATATTAATATAATGATAGAAATAATAGAACAAAAAAAAAAAAAAAAAAAAAAATGAAGTAGAAAAAGATTTATATAAATACGTGGATAATATTAATATAAAAATGTAATCAGGAAAAATATGGAATTGAGAGAAATTGCGAATAAATTAAAATATACGACAGGATTTACCGTAACTTTTTTTTTGTGTTCATTGTTTTTTTTTTTTTTTGTAATAACTTGCTCACGTGTATTATTGAATTTTTCTGTGGGCTGTGAATTCAAAGTGATTGGGGAGGGTGATCCCAGGCATGTGGCACTTGCCCACAGCTATATTTACATGAGTCGGTAGAAAATTGAGCTTCGCAGCTTATTAAACTACTCTCTGTCTCACTTATCCAAAAAAATATATATATTCCTATGTACACTGTAGGCTTTCATTTTACTCAAGAACGACATCCACAGAAATTTTCCCTTCACTACCCTACTTAACCTCTTTTTTGCTCTTTCTCTTTATCTCTCTCTCTCTCTCTACCTTTTACATCTCACTTTTCATCTTTCTTCTGTATTACTTTTACCACACGATCTCTTTCTTCACTCTACTTTTCACTTCATACAACTTTTCATGACTATTTCTCTTACTCATCTTGCTTTTATCAACAAATTTACCACACACACACACACACACACTAGTGAACTCTATATATATCTATATATGTATTTATTATTTCATGCACAATATAGAGCTTAAACAAATACAAATATATGTAATAAAATATGAATGTACATCTACATTTCATGAGGAAAAGAGTAATTTTGCACTGAGATTGTTTATCCACGTCAAGAGACGT
Source organism: Dinocampus coccinellae (assembly GCA_963920625.1). Lineage (NCBI taxonomy): Eukaryota > Metazoa > Arthropoda > Insecta > Hymenoptera > Braconidae > Dinocampus > Dinocampus coccinellae. The sequence continues at coordinate 13,929,260 of OY987186.1, forward strand.
GAATGTAAAATATATTTTAAATTAAATATTTCATATAAAACCATAATAAAATGATATAATTATTATTTAATTTAAAATATTATTTATATATTGAATAATCAATTGAATTAATTGATGTTATTCACTAAAATTAAATATAAATTTGATTTTCTTAACATACATGAATTATAATTAAATTTATATATACACACATTTTGTATGGATATAATTATTGATGCTTTGAATAATATCATGGTTGAATGATGTTTCATGTTTTAATCATATGTAACTACCACCACACACATACACTGGTCAAAGACTGATGGTGAGATAATGTTAGCAAGTGGATGATGTGACTGGTTGCAATTGGGAAATCTAAAGCCAAACCCAAGGTCTTTGTTGAGATGTCGATGAAGTGAATTTGTCCAGTGGACCGATCATTTATATATATAAACTCACTCTATTCATCGTATATATATACATTCAATACACTAATGACTATTGTTCTCTATTGAAAATCATCCCAACCGGAATGTATTCATCATCATCATCATCCTCCTCTATGTCACAATGTGAACTGACCCGAAATTATATGAGTACACGTGAACATAATAATCTAACGTTTCTCAAATATTCACGGTCAACTCTCACGAAAAATATATATTAAATACTACAGATAAACAATAAATCACACAATTCATATTTTTACATATTCTATATATTTTTTTTTTTTTTTTTTTTTTGTGTTTATCTGTTTTCCATGCCGTTGACAGTTGGATAACACATATATGGGTATAGTTGAATATAAAAGTATATAGAGTGCATATATATATACCAGGTGTTAACATTCATTTCGTTTGCTTATTTATGGTACAGTGGTGTTATATAACTACTATGAATGGCAAACGTTTGTTCCGATATTCCTTGTGCAAAGGCGTGAAGGGATCAAGCTCTGCGGATTAACCGCGAGAGCCTCGAAACGTGGTCGGCTTCGTCGTTCTACCCTACCACCCTCTTACCAACTTCAACCGTCTCTTTCCACATTCAGCTTTTCTCGCGTGGTAGCCCTTTGAACCGTATTTTACTCTGCATATTTAAAGTGCCCGTATCAACCTGTTTCTCTTTTACTCGTATTCTCGCACTTGGTCTCACAGTCTGTACTACTCACTCTCTCTCATTTCTCTTTTTTACTTGTACATGCATGTAGTACTCGCTGATATGGCCAGTACAGTCGGTTGCAAGCTCAAAAACTCCTCTGTGTGTAAAACACATCATCTATATCTATATAGTATGAATTTATGTACATAGATATGTAGATATATATGTATATATATATATATATAGATACGAATGGAGCGACAGCGGCACAGACGGTAGACGTGCTTGGCCAATTTGAATTTCAGATTTAGACGGATCGCGCCCGCGTTGCCGCAAGCGGATATCCGGATATCCGTTGGTCTTGATGTTTCGAGAAAGGATCAGCCGCACCCGTGATGGTATACACGACCTTCCTGGGTGGATCAGCGAACGGAGAGTTCGGTGGGCAATAGCAAAACCAAAACATAATGTATCATGTATCGGTTTATACATTTCGCACATCTCCCTATGTATAGAAATTATGTATATATACATATATATGTGTGTGTGGCTTATGTATTCATCATTATTTGTGTAGAAGAGCTAAAGGAATACGTATCATTTACTCATCTATACATGATACGTTAATTATCAATGACAATTATCATTTTTTTTTTTATTTTTTTTTTTTTCTCGTATCATGTTAATTATGACGTTTAAATTAATTCATGCAACAAATTTTCAGTTTTTATGTATTGAAAATTTACGTTTTGAATTTTTTTTTCTTTGTTTTACTACTTACACATAAGATTGATGAGGTTGAGATGTTGATGTTGTTGAAATAAACGTTCGATTTGATGTGAATAATAATTATTTGGATAATTGAATAATAACAAAGTATAGAAAAAAAAAATTTTTTTAAAAAATGGAAATTATTGTAAACAAAATCCAATATGATTTTTCATTTTATTTTTGGTTTTTCTTTTTATTTTTGTTTTGTTTTGTTATGTTTTGTTGTATTTATTATTTTTTTTTTTTCAAGTTTAGAGACTCATGTTTAATTTAAATTTATTCTTGTAGATATTTTTTTTTGTTTTTTTTTAGGGTAGAAGAATTTTTTTGTTTTTGATTTCACGGGGTGACTCATATCTCTATCCACGAAATTGCACTGGATTATTGAAGATGTAGATTAATTTTATATTGCGGCAGAAAGTAGAAGCAAAGATGAAGGTACCAGAACAACTTTATACATATCCATATATATAAAGCAAGACGTTGTGAAAAAGTGAAATGAAATAAAAAATAAAGTTGAAAAAAAAAAAACAAAAAAAAAAAGTAATAGTACTAATAAATTAAACGAGTTTATCAAAAGTTTTTTATACTATTTGAAAATTGAATATAAAAAATTTGTTGGTATGACGAATGAAAATGATGTAGTAACAATGAATGAGAGGAAAAAAAAAAAAAAAAAAAAATTGGTAGCAAGAGGATGGAAATGAGAGAAAGACGAAAAAAAAAATAAAAAATAAAAAATTTTCCAGAAATATAATTGAATAGATTCAATGGCAAAATCCCTATAACAATAAAAAAAAAATGGTTCGAAAAGAAGAAGAAAAAAAAAAACAAAAAGACAAAAATTGTATAAATATATAATAAAAAGTAGGCAGTGCAATTGGCCTCATACCTTATGCCCGCTGTGCAGAGTATTTCTGTAAAAAAAAATAGAAAAGAGTAGAGTTAGAAATATAATTTTATCATATAATTAATTTAGAATAATTCCAACGTAATAATATAAAAATAATAAGTGATAAAGTAATTAAAAAATAGTATCTAATATAAAATTGAAATTAAAAAAAAAATTTTTTTTTGAATAATGTGTGATATGAAAATATATATATAAAAAAAAACAAACAAACAATAAACGAGTTGAGAGTTAAATTAAAATTAAACGTGTCTACGTGTGTATACATATACTATATATGTACGAGAGACAGAGAGAAATAGAAAATACAAAAAGCAAAAGAAAAAAAGAGAGACAGAGACAGACAGACAGAGACAGAGAGACAGAGAGAGAGAGAGAGAGAGAGAGAGAGAGAGAGAGAGAGAGAGAGAGAGAGAGAGAGAGAGAGAGAGAGAGAGTAAGATAATAAAAGAGACAGGTAAAATAGAAAAAGTAAAAAAAAAAAAAAATTTATAGAAGAGAGAAAGAGAACCAGTTAAAAAACAGAACTAATACTATATATTTTAGTTTCTGAACGCAAAAGAGTCACGGAGAACGAGTGAATCACTCAAACGTGCATGCTACTCCTCCTCATTCTTCTCCATCTATACCTCATTCACCTCTTTTTATTCTTCTCCTCCATCTCCGTCATTCCCGTTCATCCTCACCCAATCGCATATCCACAGCTCTGTGAAATAGTTGAATTATAGAATCGCAGGATATACTCATTCGCGCGTTTTATCGTGAATATTAATATTTCTCAGGTACTATCTCATCCTTTCATTTTTTTTTTTATTTCATTATTATTATCATATATATATATATATATATATATATATATATATATATAATTTTTTTTTTCTCTTACATGACTGGAAAATTATCCACCACCTCTTTGCACTTGAATAGCGACTGCCAATTGAGTAGGTGGTGTAATGTTGAACAGCAATGCCCAAGTATATACAAATGTACGTGTGATTCAACGTATAATATATATAAGTCAATGCTATATTGACATTTTTTTTCATCCACTTCACATTTCATCATCAATAACAATAATAAATAAAATAAAATATGTCAAGTTATACTTGATCACGCGCAAATATATAATATTTCAATTTTATTTCACTACTTTTTCATTTTAATGAGGAACTTAATTTTTTTTTTTTATTTTTTGGTTTATTTATTGTTATTAGGATTAATTTAATATTTATTGGAGTATAATGATGAGTACAGTGAAAAATAAAATAATAACAATAATAATAATGTAAATATGAAAAAAAAAAAAAATTGAATTAATGACGTAAGATGAGATTGTGAATAATATAATTTACAATAATTTATAATTTTATTTTTCCAAATATTTATTTTATATCTAAATTGTAAATTGATATATTTATTATTATTATTATCATTTATAGTCATATATTATAATTTAAATATGTATTTATATATATTTTATTATTGATATTCATTTGGTCTCGTTCATTTTGTCGCAATTTCTATCTGTATATTTCACGTTTCACTTCGCTTTTGTTTACAATATTGATGACAGTCTGTGTTGTCCCTGTTGTCGTATAAATATTACACTTACTCTTTACAATTTCAAACAATATTTTACACTACTGATAAGATTTTAATGTTCAATATACATATGTATGGATATATCTATTGATGACAACCAGGTTACGCTTTTATAACAATGAAAACTCTATTCAAACAGTATCTTATTCACTAAAACATTCATATACAATATCGATTTCGGATGATCGATATAAATGAATAAAATAATAAAATATAATTTTATACCTTTTAAAATAAATTTAAATGATTTATCGAAACAAAATAAAATATAAAATATAAATAAAAAAAAAATTAAAAGAAAAAAAGAAGAAAAAAAATATGATTAATAAAGTTAGAAATAAATGACTGCATTGGATAGGTTTAAGTACCGTCATAGCTGGCTGGTTGTGATAACGATAACGAACATCAAACCCTCTACATTGTGTCATTTGTAAGAGGACACACTGGGAGAAAGGACAAGGGAAGTTGTTAGGGGGCAAGAGGTCACTGTGGTTGTTTAGGCAGTGTGAACTTATATATACGTGGATATGTAACACACATATGTGTGTGATGACGATGAGGGAAAGTACATGAAGTTTAACGGTTAGGATAGGATGTGCTTCCAAGTTATAACCATACAGTAGTATCCGAATCACACTTTTCATATATATATATATATATATTTATATCCTCAATCGCAAAGTACACTCAGCTGTTGCCAATCGTTAATTGTTTCATTTACAAAAACAATAAGACAAATACAAACAAGAAAAAATAAATAATAAAATAAATAATAATTCAGTATTCATGTGAATATACATAATTTCTTTGTATTTGTACTAGTTTTTAAGATAAATATTATTTATTATTGACAATTATTTCTGCATTTAAATTTGAGTACTCGTATATATATTTATATATCGTAGTGATGATATTTCATTGAATTATTGATTTTATCGAATTAAAATACAAAGTCACCAACACATCAATAGATCATTATTATTGAATACAACATTCGTGTATTAATACAAATACGAAATTTATTCATACATAAATACATAAATTGACGTACAAACATTAAATTTATATTATGATTTGATGGTGAAAATTGAAGTTGAGTAGGTAATGATAAATTTATATTATCTTAAGTTAAATTTACTATTCTCACATGATTTTATTCGTGTCAATAAATTTATATATATATATGTATGTATAAATATTTATATAATAATTGACATTTATCATTGAAATGTATACGTGGAAAATTGATAATATGTACATGTTTCTTGGATATAGAACAGTTTTCAAATACGTCATTGTTGGAGTCTGATTATTCGTGAGTAAAGCAAGAGATCAAGTGGATGGGTAGACTTCCCACCCACACAAACATCAACACACACACACACACACACACAGAGGCCACTGTTGTTGCCAATATATTGAACCGTTCAATTAACCGGTTATTAAGCACCTGACTACTGTGAGCAAGCTTGAATATAGCTTGGATGCTTGACCACCGATGTAATGCATTCATGCACGAGTAGTTTATAGGACCTCATATACGCACATGTCATATACAACCAACTAATTTCGTCATGGACAATTGCTTCCACTCTATCCAACTCCCCTCTCCTTCTACCCTATCATCACAATTATTGTATTCTTCATATTAAATATTTATTAAATAAACAACAGAAAATGAAAAAAAATAAAAAATAAAAAATATTCACTTTTTTTTTCTTTTTTTTTTTGTTTTTATTTTTTATTATATTGATCAAGTTGACAGGATTATACAGAAGAATTTCGATTATATGGATTGGTTATATTTTAATTGATGAAATAAAATTAATCAGAAAATTGTATGGATATTGAATATATATATTTTTGTTTTTGATTGTCCACGTTATAAAAAATGAAATAAATCTAAACATTGACGATATTGGTGAGGGAATAAAAAAATATTTTATAACGGTAATAACTATGGAAAAAAAAAACAAAAAAACAAAAAAACAAAAAAAAATACAAAAAAGTTAGGGAGAAAGAGAGAGAGGAAAAATAAATAATAATAAAAATGTTTTTTAATTTGTTAATTTTATTTCCAAATATTGAGGTTTATATTTTTCCAACAGTCCCGGTTATTTTTACATTGTATCCAGGGTAACGAAATAAAAAATATAATTAATGAAAAAATGTCGAAAACGATAATTTATAAATAATAAAAAAAAAAAAAAAAAAAAAAAAAACTAAATAAATGAACAATATGAACAAGAAATATAAAAAATAAATATTGAAATACAAAAGCGTAAAAAAAAAAAACCGAGAAAGGGGAAAAAAATTGGCTTGGAGTAAATTAATTAACTTTGAGGTAAAAAATGGATAAAAAAAAAATATTAAAAAAAATAGCATGAACCCTGAAGGTAAAGCAGCGCGTACACTTGTGCACAAAGTTTCATCGTAAATTGGCTGTTAAAATGGTTTCGATTATTCAAATAATAATAATAATAACAATAATAATAAATAAATAAATAATTTAATAAATAAATAAAAATACAAAGACAAAATTAAAAAAAAAAAAAGGAAAAAAAAAGAAGAAAAATAAATAGGAAAAAAAATAAAAAAAATTTCAACCTCAATATATATCATTAAAGTTAAAAATAAAATCATTCGGTTGGTTGGATGTGCAAGTGACGAGTATGAAATGCAAGTTGAATAAAAAATAAAAATCTACAAATGCAATAAACACATATATATGCAACGTGTAGAATGTGTATACAATATATGTATGAATGTGAAAGAGAGTAAAATATGAGAGGTGGCTTTAGGCAAAAGATGCGAATTGAGCTGATACGCAAGTGCATATATATATATACATATAATATATACATAGATAGATACATACATATATGTATAGTGAGTACGTCAAGCGCAGATACGCCTGCAGCAGCTTAGAGGATCTTGCAAATTCACTCGTTCCTACTCTTCTTCTCTAACACACAACAGAATTTTTTTACCAGTCTTTGACGTATATAAATTATAACTGTGTACATATATACATATACGTATAAATAAAATCATGACTGAAATAAACATACATACAGTCAATAGTAAATTATACGATGCAAATTGAAAATCCTTTTTAACTCATATATAATTCAATATAAAAAAAATAAACATAAAAGACGAGTAAGATAAGAAAGTCAGTTTATAATTGAGATTAATTATGTGTGTGATAAATATTATTACAATACAATAGTTGATAGTAATGTGTTTATATATATATATATATATATATGTATTTATAGAGGCACACCATCACGTGATATTCCGTTTGATCCTAGAGCGACAAACATTTACAGACCCATTAAACCACTACCGTTTCTCACTGTATGTATAGTCCCACTATGTTGATACGACCGATCGATTTGCCACGCGACTCGTCGTCAAAGCTCATCAATTTTACGACCAACAGGCGCCACGTGTCCTCAATCTCTATATATTTACATGTATATATATATTCACTCGAATGAATTTGATTGAATTAATTTTAGGACATACGATTTAACGTTAATTCATGAAAATTATATATAAATTTATTATTTGTTAATAATTTCAATAATGAGAATAATTAAAGTGACCACTCAATTCAACGAGTAATTATTTAACAATGGAATTATATCATTAATATACAAGATAAAAAAGTAAATGTATATGTAGTTCAAAAACAAAATTAATGGGGGTAGTGATGATGGAGGGTTGGAGAGTAGAGAGGAAAAAAAAAAAAAAAAAAAAATACGACAGATATTATCCGTATAATTCTTGACTAATCCCTAGACAGGAAACCTCAACTCCACGATCCCTCCGAGGAAAAAAAAAAAATATATATATATATATATCTGTTTTTTTTTTTATAATTTTTTTTTTGTTTTTTTTTTCAGGCGGTAGGAGGTGGATGTTTCCGGAAAACAGATTTAAAATTGTTAGTGAATGCAATTTTATATCCGGCATTTCCATTAAATGCAATTAAATGTTAAAAGAATTTTTTATTTATCATCATTATTATTATTATTATCATTTCATTGTGTCCATTTGATACTGCGAAAAAGCTACATTTTTTTTTTTTTTTTTCTGTTTATTTCTCTAAATTTCCGTTACAGTATAATTATTTAATATTTATGCCTCTGCATTCATATAATAATTTTTTTGTTTATTTGTGATTTCATATTTTTTTTTTTTTTTTTTTTTTTTTCTCTCATGCTATTGACTTTATTCACAATTAAATTTTATTTGTTATATCGATTTATTATTCGACGAGTGCATAAATATATGTATATATCTATCTATAAGACTTTACCTAATCTATTTTACTCACGTTTATTTCGGTAGATGCATTACGGAATTGCACTTAAATATTTAATTTTTTTTTTTTTTTTTTTTTTTTCTCTCTCTCTCTGTCTCTCCATCATGCTCAAATACACATACGTAAAAAAATACTCACGATTAATCAAGTCAACAGACACATGTGGTAATATCATCAATACAAATAATCAATAATTATAAATATTCAAATGTTTATAAATATGTAAATATATAGAAAAAAAAAAAATAATAATAATAAAATAAATAAATAAGTAAATAAAAAACAAACAAACAAACAAACAAAAAATATACTACTAAATATAATGTAAATTCAAAATGATAATTTTTTTTTTTTTTTTTTTCTTCTCAATATTCATCCATAGCATTAATATAATTATTTATAAACATTTCTTTTTGCTTCACACTATATATATATGATTATATTTTTTGTATAAAGCAATATGATAAAAGTGCGAATGAGAAGGAGAAAGGGGATGGGCACAGATAGATAGTAGAGAGATAAAGGCGCCCAGGGGAATAGTGCGTGACACGAAATGGCAATTTCGTTTCTACAACAGTAACATTAGCAACTAGCTAGCACACCCTATACACTATATCCTAAACAATATATATATATATATATATATATATATATATATATGCTTACAAGTGAGCGCACACATGATGCCTCTGTGACATGCGTCAATAATTATTTTGCCCCATCTCAAAATTGCGTAGTGGCAACAATGAATTATTACAAAATTATATTATCATCAATTGTAATAATTCAATAAAATATTTTTCCAAATTTTTTTTTCATCAAAATTTACTAAAAATATTTTTGAAAAATAATACAATTATATTTAACTGTTACAAAAGTTATATTTTATTTTCATTGTACAAATTACTAGAAATATTTTTATCCATGAAGATGAGTGATTGATGAAAATTGGCAATAGCTTAGACCCACACCCACCACCAACATCAAAATACTATACCAAATTTCCAATTTATTATGTTATTGGAATTGAACGGCTGGACAGAGGACAAAATCGGATTATCGTGAGGGGAATATAGTGAAGAGGAATAAGAGAGGGGAGGAGGAGGAGGAGGGGATGAGAGATCGCAAGAGAGGAAGATAGAGAGTGATGGTAGAACATCAACCCAGCCGGGAACCATGTCCGGATTACATGCTGGGAATGGACAGTTGGACCACACGACTCTGCATATCGGAAGATACTTGGAGGTTTACTTGATTTTCCATGCTCTCAAACTACACGTACGTATATAAATATATACACACACATACGCAAAGATGTATAAATATATACAATATAAAACAAGTTTATTCATAACTAGTAACCAATTTCTACTATTTCCAATTATACAATTCAACTTCATTTGTGTATGAATATATTTCACAAATTGATTCACCCGTTTCAATTAAATACTATTTATTATTATTATTATTATTATTTATTTATTAATTTTTTTTTTTGTTTTTTCTTATATTTCTATATCAGATTTTATGAATTATATACATGTATTAGTTTGATTTAACCCAATTACTTCGATAGATTTTGTAAAATTTTCATTGACGCAAGCGAAATTGTATTTCGTAATGTTGTTCTGTAATATAAACAAAAAAAATATGTAGATATATATATATATATATATATATATATGTATGTATGTATGTGCATACTTAATGCAATGCCCCTAGAGCTGTTTTCATCCAGGTACACTGCTACACGCAGTTGTTGGTGAGTTTGTTTTCCAGGATCAACCAAATTGCTCCAGGGTTAGTTAACATTATATATATGTATATATTGTTTTGCACGGATAAAATACCTGGACTTGAACGTGGGGCCGGTTTGCAATATATAATAGTTGAAATCATATACACGCGTGTATGTTCGTATCCAAGCTCAGAGATTACCGATCGATACAACAAATAGCTATAGAATGATTGGAATTTGTTGAAGCATCAGTTAAAAATATTGAATGGAGATTGGGAAAAGTATTGTTGGTATATTTTTTTCCCCCCTTTCTTGCTCTGCTTTGTGTTTTTTTTTCTTTTTTTTTTTTTTTTTCTGATTTTTCTTTTTGATACAATGCGGCGAGGAGGCTTAAAATCTCTTTCAATATCTATAAATATAAATATAAGCTGTTGTTATAGTAAATCTGTGATTCATCAGATTGAAAGAGGTAAAATACACGAGTGGTAAAAAATATATGTTATTAAAGAATAATAATAATAAAATTACGAGAAATATCATGAATATAAAAAATAATAATTAAAAAAAAAAGGAATATAAATCCTACATGGGTTTTATTTATTTATTTATTGTTCCCCATCCTCGTTGTAAATATTGCATTTTATTTGATCCCCATTCTGCATATTATCTGATAGAAGAAAAATAATAATAATAATGATAAATGAAAAATAATACCCAATTGAAAAAAAGTAGAAATTTTTTCATTTTTTTTTTTTTTTTTCAGTTTTTTGAATTTAATAGATAGCGAATAATTCAATCCTTTATTTATTTTTTTATAAATGTTTTTATGTATGTGAGAAGGGTATTTTTTTATTTTCTATTTATTGAGTGTGAATATGAATTTTCCGGTGTGGCTTATTGGTAATTAACCCCGTAAATTATACGTTTAATAATGCTCAGTTGATAGAAAATTATCAATTACAATTGTTACGTTTAATCAAATTGTTGAATTGTATCGTAAAGTGAAATTTTTATTGTACATAAATTTATTCAAATGTTATATATAAATGACAGGTAATGTATAATTGCGAAGGGATAAATTTTTATTTTATTTTTTTTTTTCTCGTTGTGTGTCAATAGAAAAAAATCCACGTTTTATTTTGTTTATTTAATATTTTCAACAAATGAACAAATGTAAAAATATAACGTAATGAAAAACTATTCATTTCACAAAAGAGCAACTATAAAAAATAAATAAATAAAAAAAAAAAGGAAAAAAAAAATATTTATACAGAAAGAAAAGTATAATACAAGATTTGAAAGGATATAAATAAATGAATAAATGTTGAAAGAACGTAATTCAATTGAAAATACAATTACCCAACGTAAAATGTTATAAATTAATTTACGTACATGTGTATATATACACAGTACAAGAATATATTTCATCGTTTTTAAACTTCAAATAAAAAAAAAAAAAAAAAAAAAAAAACGACATAAAAGAAAAAAGAAACAAAAAGAGAATTAAACTCAATGAACAATTATTAATTTGAATAAGAAATACCTATAATATTTAATTAAAATTAGTCAACTTCAAAAGTATATTTCTTATCTTTGTAAATTATTTTATCGTGATAAAGGAATCATACAGGAGAATATTATAATATATTTTACGGTGTGTCATATTTAATTAATAAATGAGCTCATCCAGTGTAAAACGAATAGTTAATAAAAAATTTTTTTTTTTTTTTTTTGCACGAATGAAATTCCACTCGTATAATCCTATTGAATATATATATATATATATATATATTGTATCTATCTTTTACTCACTGTCATATTATTCAATTTCACTCTGCTTCTATACAGAAATTATACTCGTATGCGTATAATTAAAAACAAAAAATAAAAAATAACGAAAAAAAAAAAAAGAAAATTGGATTCCTCATTTCATTACGCCAGTCAGAAAATTAACTCTTTCAATCAACTCTCTCGTGTCTATATTAATTTTGGTAGAAAATTTGAATGCATACAGTTCTAATTTTTTTTTTTCTCTTGTTTTGTTATTTTTCTTCTTGTTTTTGTTTTTCTTTTTTAACAACAGGACATATAACGAAAGGGAGAAAATATAATGGGCAAGGTTTTGTGATGTATGAATACTGAATGATTGGCTATTGCACATGAAACAATATCACACTCAACTATGAAAAATAAATTGATTTGTGTGCTCATGTATTTCACTTTGATAATAAATACAATTCGCATACATATAAAGATGAATATTGCAACGAAACTTTTTTTATTTATTTATTATTATTATTTTTTTTTTTCTCAAACTCAACATTGAACTTTTGTAATTAACCGTTCACCAATACAATTGAAATCTATTGTACATTGTATTGATTGAGCTACGAGACAAGTCATTGATTAATTTAATTCTTCAACTTTCTCTTATTCAACTTCATTACTCATACAAATTTTAATTCTTGAATTATTTTGTGGAATTTGTCTGATGGTAATGTTATGAAGTGTCAACCTGTCAAAGATAATATTTAATGTTAAATGTTGACCTATATACTATTGTCGAATTATTTGATATGGCGGCAAAAAAAGGATTATTAATTTATCACACATTTTGAATATTTTATAGTGAATTTTTCGGAATATTCTACCTGTATATATATATTTATAATTTAATTCAACTAATATTATACTCTTATTTCAATACTGTCGCCAATAATTTCTATAAATAATTTTTAACCTTTTTTTTTTTTTTTTTTTTTTTTCAATATTAATATTTACTTAAAAAACACTTTTATATATTCTCTATTTTTCTCTCTCTCTACTCTCTACTGTTCATATAAAAATACACATTCTCACCAACATACAAGTACAAATGCTGTCTCACTTTATTTTCTCTCTCTCTCCTATTGTGTCTGTGTGTCTCTTTCTACTTTTTCTCTCTCTCTCTCTCTCTCTCTTTCAACTCGTTGTCGATAAATTACTCCTCGGGTACACTCTCACCCGTCCATCCTGTCCTGCGACGATACTGATGATGAATCGTCGTCTGGATCACTTTGGAACTGAATTGTCGTGCCTTCTGTCAATAATTCGTCGTCTAATACGCTTGAAACGCGTGTTTTATTCAGTGGGCGGATCATTCGGAGCCGGCAATCACCCACGATATCAATTGTACACTTTTTTCTTTTATTACACGTATAAATTTATTATTTAATATCACACGTATTTTGACATTGATCAAATTTGTAATGTAATTAATTATAATAAATAATCAAATAATCGAAACACAATTAATTTTTTCTCTTTGTTTTTAGATAAATATATGATGGACTTACGTCAGAATGAATGATAAAACGTGACGAGAGAATATTTGTCGCGTAACACGATTCACGATATTGCTCAAACACGCTGTCTGTCGACGTTTTTTTTTTAATATATATATATTTTTTTTCCATTTCCAACACTCATCAAACAAACCGTATCATTGTGATGGCGCCACATTACGGACACCGTTTTTAATGTTTATAACTATATTTGAATGTTTTGACAATGATATTGCCACGTGTTGGTATAAAGTTTCTATGGCGCAAAAATTTAAATCGTCAAATAACATTATGAGAATTTCCCGGCATAGTTCGAGCCAACAGAATATGAAAAATCCCCTATAGTCCTACACAGCAGTATGTTCATGTTTCTATGATTTATCAACATTCTAATTTTATTGTCAATAAAAATCGTATTGTCAATTGAAATAATCGAATATAAAAACATAATAAACAATGTTGGGGAGAAAATTTCTCCAGATGTTAAATAACTGGAGGAGAGTGAATTGTTTGAAATTTAATTCATCAAAGGATTTCAATAAACTTAACCTCACTCTTGGATACCACGAGACCCAACGCTATTATTGGAATTTGAAAAATACACCAATACCCATTTTTAATATACAATCATATTCTCATTTATCGATGAATAATATCAATAAATTGTCTGATGATTACGGTAATGATAACAATAATGAGAATCACAGTGATTGTGATAAATCCTTTTCTACTCCTAACGAGAGAATACAAAATTATGAAAATAAATTTATATATAATATTTTAGTGAATTCAGATAGATATAAAAAAACTATAGTGCCAAAATTAATTTCTGATAAAAATATATCAAAAAGTGTGGTGAATGAAATTTTGGCGAAAAATTATGATGATTTCAGTGTAACAGAGCTTTTGGAAGATTTCAAAACTCTGTCGCATTATGCTCAATTAAATCCAGACAATTTGTTTGATGTTTTACATATAAAGTTATTTACTCTTTTAACACGATATATTCCTGATTTGTTGGATGAACAATTGTGGGATTTATTGAAATATGTAGCGCTGTGGTTTCCCAATATTTTTAAAATTATACCTGAATCATTTAATAATTTAAACACTGCAATTGACGATTCATTATGTCTTAGAATTCAAGATTTTACTATTGATGAAATGTTTATGACTTGCGATCTTTTATATCACACAATGCAAATACGAAAGGCATATTTTGTGACCAAAGTTATGCATAAATTCGGAATGAAACCAAAAAGATTATCACCTGAAAATTTTATTCATTTCATGTTTTTACTGAATGTTAAAAGACACCAGGCATTTAATATGTACGAAGTGGAGCATGCACTCGAATCAATTATCGATGAATTCAATGGAAATGAACTTGGAATTATAACACTGGCATTTTTCAAAAATCGAACACCCATAAGAAATAAAGCACTGGTTGCAAAAATTATAATGAAGTGCATTACTGATATGAATAATATGGGAGATATTCCAATTTGTGGTATAATGAAAATAATTAGGTACGTTATTCATTATAAAATTTAAAAAAAAACAAATCTAAATAGTAAATATAATACAATAATTGTTACTTATTTATTTCAGATTCTGTATGGGATTGAATGAACTACCTATCTTTAGGGATCTGCTTCGAGCTTTTGAAACACGGCTCGACAAGTTATCTCCATCTTGCCTTATTCATGTAGGACACGCAGCTTCTTCTGTTTTAGTATATGAAAAACATATCCTAGATAAAATTATCGAAAAGTATTTTAACGTATTCTTAATTTGAAAAGAAAAAATTATTACACATTAAATTTATATATATATTTTTTTATATAACAATCATTCAATATTTCAATACAGTTTCCAAACACAAACATCAAATGTTCGGTTAAAAGATTTGGAGCGAATGCTTTTTATTCTTAGCATATTCAATTATCCTCCAGATACACCTTGCTACGAACTCATTATCAAAGAGCTGAGAAATCCCGATAGAGAAGTGGAGTTCATGCGGTGAGATGATATTTTACATTCAGATCAATGCATATTTCCATATTCACTTTTTATAATTTTGTTTTCTTCTTATTTTCAATAGGTTCTACAAATGTTTACCGTATTCGTTGATGTATTTAGCAAATGTCGGTATTTATCCATTAGATATTATAGAAAAAATAATGGATGTTGATTATATACGTAACGTTTACCGATATGATACAATGAAAATGGGTCTGGAATATTTATTTATCAATAATTCACTGCAAATTGAGGTTCCGGAATACAAGGGCCCAACTTTATCACCTAAAATCTTAAAATATTTGAATAAGGTAAATCAATAATTTATATGGTTTTTTGCATTAATCATAACACCCTTGGATTTACTTTGTTTTCCTTAGAAATTCAGCCCAGAAAAATTAGATAGCAAAACTAAAGATAATCGACCACAATCAGCTCAAATATTTTTAGAAGAGGTTGCGGATTGTTTAAAAAATATCACGGGACCAAACAATTTGATGATTACTCAGTTATTGACACACTTTCAAAGACCTGATATTGTTGTTGGTATTGACAGTAATAATAATTTCGTCTCGCTAAAGGAATTCATGTCCGATACACTAATAGGTTCCATCAAATATGCACCAACTTTTCCTGAAGGACACAAGTGGATATGTTTCATAACTGCCTCACACAATCAAATTTATCGTGACGAAACAACTCTAAGTGGTACATTGAATGTTAAAATTCGACAAATTCGTAAAATTGGCTACGTCCCAATTGTTGTGAGTAAAATTGAAGTATTATAGTTTCTTTTTTTTTTTTTATTCTTTTCATAAAAGTTGACGTCACATTCATCATTAATATTAATTTCATTTTCTTCCAGTTATTACACCCTCTGTGGAAAAATCACCAAACTTCAAGCGAAAAAAAAAAATATATTCAGGAAAAATTATTAGAAAATAATATTACCAATATTATAAAATAAAATATAAATTTATAAATAAAAATAATAATGAAAAAATCGATTATTTTTCAGATAAAAAACTTCATATATATATGCTAATTACCCGAGTAATTAGAAATTAGACGGCCAGCGTCAAGTCAATCCGGATATATATCAATTTTTTATTCTGATTTGTGATATTTATTGATACTATATTACAGCGAAAATATGTATATTAAAGGTTTTTTAATGTCAGGCATTCATGAGTGATGTCAATAATTTTTTCGTATATTCATACGCAACAAAAAGTGTTGCAGTAGCCGGTATAGTCCTTATTAAAGTTGGTTTTAATCCATTATATAAAGCTCTAATGCCTTCTGTACGTACAATTTTCTTCATAATTACTAAGGCTGGATCACTTAAGTTTTGAACCTAAAATATTATTCATTAATATGTCAAATTATTTCAATTAATAATCATAGAATTCGACATATTCATTTTCCACACCTGTATCCGACTTTTGACAACGTCAGCAGGAAATATGACCAACCAAAGCACAGTTCCACCAACAGCACCGGCGATCATTGTTCTTTGCCATCCAATATCATCTCTATTTTGACCGGGTTTTGTTAAAAGCTCTCGTGTCGCTTCATATCCTCCAAAGAAAAAAAAATAACCTGGCATTTCACGTGCAATTGTCGATGAAAGTCCACGGAATAATCCTGTGACGCCATTTTCTCTAATTATTTGTTTAGTTAAACCCCATGGACCTATACGTGGCTATAAAATTCATTACAAAAAATTAAATAACCTTCAAATACACTCTGTGATATTCAAAATAAACAAACAAATATGCAGATCAACGATAATTCATATCTTACAATTTTAACTGTTTGTGACATTTGTACTTCTCTCACAGCTTGCAATCGACATTTAATTAATTCTGTAGGACAAAGAGTTAATGAAGAAAAAAATGCAGCAAAAAATCCAGCGGAAGCATTGCCAAATGTATTTAATTCGTCCACCGATTTTTTTCCTAATAAATATAAATAATCGAATTAAAATTTAACTAGAATATTAATTTGTTTTCATTAAATAAAAATAATTATTCACCACTAATATTGGCAATTGCTTTCTGACATCCACCATAAGCAGCAAAAAGAACTGAATTCTCAGCGACATTGGCAACAACAGCCGGCACTGTCCCAGCATATAATCCTCTAGTGAAACCATCATTTTTTAATGTCTTTACAAAACAATCGCTCATCCCACGATACATATCTGGGAAAGTTTGCATCTTAACTTTTATAGTGTCCAACGGCTGTCCAACATAAACAAGTGCTACTCCACCTACAACATAATTTTCATAAAAATTATTTTTTATCGTTATCCAATATATAAAGTCGTAATTCAATATCTAATATTATATTGATATGTATTGATAAAAATTGATAACAACCTAATGATCCAGCACAAAAATCAATGAATCCTGATTTGAGATGTTTCAAATTATTTACAGAACTTCCCACTGTTTCCAGAGACATTTCTATTGATTTTTTCAAATTGATACTCTTTACAATAGAAATAAAAAACGAAAAAACAAAAAAACAAAAAAAAAACAAATTAAGATTAATGTAAATAAAAAAAATAAAAATAATAAACCACGTGTATATGTCAAAATAACTATACACTACGGATTATTGAAAACTTCAACGAAGCAATACTACGTATAATTATCATATTCTCATCAATGATTTCTTGATAATACAATATATTGTAGATTAATTATAGATGGCGTTAATGTGTATGGAAAAATAATTTTTTAATAACTTCCAACGAGCACAATATTATAATAATCGAATGTGCAATGTAATCAGTATAACTTTATTAAATTTTTAATTAAGAAAAGTGTGATAACCTCCAATAACATTGGGGTTACATAAAAAATTGTTTAAAAATGAGAATTGAATATTAGCGGCATCACCATTTCGACGCGAGTCTACAGTTGCTTAGCAACTAAAAACTCAAGTAAACGTGAAAAAAACGGTCGTCATAGAAACGTAAGTGGTGCCACTATTTCATTAAGAAATATCTCTATACAGAATGAAATCCAACAAAAAAATATTCACCAGATAAAATTATCGAGTAATCACGCAATTTACGTAGCTCCAAGTGATCTATAATTATCAGTTAAATAAAATATGTCCTATCATCGAAATAAATTTATTATTATTTTTTTGACAGTATAATATATTGTGCTTGATAAAATGATAAATATATATTAAAGGACATAGTTGAGGATAAGAAGTATATAAGAAATGAATAGTTGAGTCTTGAAATAAAAATCCCCAGATCGGCATGTTCAATATGAGCACCCACGGGCCATGACGTACGCGATCCCCGTATAATTTCCCAATACACTATACACATTTTGTATATGGAATAATTGTTAAACGTCGTGAAGTAACGAGTACGAATTTGGGAATAAAAAATTTAATTGTGATCGCATTTTCGTGTACTACGACGATTAATTAGGTCAATATTGAAAATAATTGTGTGTCGTTGATGGTTGGATTATAGAGAGTGCGTGTTGCGGTCAATCTGCCATGATAGATCGGAACGCGTCCTCTTTGCGCCCCAAAAAATTCCGGGATCAACGACAAAATGTGGGAGCTCCTCTGTGAGGAGCGGCACTTTATGGTGAGTCGTGATATCCCAACATCATGAGCTATTAAGTTCATTACACATTTAACTCTACCATACCATGACAATTATCAAAAATTATTCGTTGTGGGGTTTCACTGCTTTGCCACAATATCGTCAGCAGCCATTAGCATTTTTGGGACATGGTCGCGCTGTTTCAGACTTTCATTCTTCAATTGTCAAATTTATTTATCATGATGTCCACATTAAAAATCATTTATAATAACTTAACATCAATTATATATTCACTCAACTATATATTTTTTTAATATTCGCAATAATTAATCCACCAGTCGAATCATTTGCTTGGAATGGTTTTTTTTTTTTTTTTTTTTTTTTTTAAATGATGAAGATGATCATCGTTATAGGAATTTGATGTTGACAAAAAAAAAAAAAGTTATTATTTTTGTGCAGTAATTAAATAATGATATAATAAAACATTATTGTATAAATTTAATATAATTGTTTTTAATTGATCTCTAATAAATATTTGTCAAATATTCCCAATATATAATTGTCTGTTTGAATAGTTTTGTTATTTGTTTGGAATTAAATAAATGTTGGAGTATTGAATATTGTATTAATTTATCATTCTCATATTTACTGAAGAGCAAGACAAAAAACAGGTGCATTTTTTTTTGTGTTATCCATAGAGATTTGAAATAATAAAAATTTGGCACGATTTAGCGTTGATTTTCAAAATCAACCTAAATCGTATATTATTCTGTATTATAATTGCACGACAGTATTAAAAATAGAAATGATAATGTCACGTTATACAAATATGACTTTGAATTAAATAAAATTTTGTGATTGGATTTATAGCAAAATGGAAAAAAATAATAATAATAACAATAATTAAAATATAATGTGAATTAAATAATTGTGTTTCAGTGAGAGGGTAAGGATTACAGAATGGTGGTGGATTGTCTGTCAGTTCAGGGGTCAGCTGCAGCTCGGAAGCAGGAGAGGAGATTAGGAGGATCGGTAGGAAATAAAATGCAGCCAAACGGTGGTGGAGTTGGTAATGGTACAGGCGGCATGACGCCCAAGGAACTGTGTGACAATGACGACCTTGCAACTTCGCTTGTGCTTGATCCATATTTGGGTTTTGTTACCCATAAAATGAACATCAGGTCTCTTAATTCTTTATATTTCAATAAAATAATAATGAATTTAAATGTATGTTTCAATATTATTCAATACATCTATATTTTGTTTTGTTTGTTTGTTTGTTTTTTTTTTTCTTGTTTCTTTGTGTTTTTCATTTTGTTTTCAAAAAAATTTTGCAGATACCGACCATTGAAAGCAAATAAAGATGAATTACGTAAAATCACCACGGACTTTATTCAAAGTCAAAATTATGAAAAAACATATAAGAAATTAATGAGTGGTGATTGGGGCGCACGCCTGCCACACACAAAATCTAAACAGCAGCAAATGAATTTGCAAAAGCACGTTTATCGTTATTTACGAGTGTTTGACAAAGATTCGGGTTTTGCAATTGAGCCATGCTACAGGTATTCGCTTGAAGGTCAAAAGGGTGCAAAAATATGTGCAACTCGAAAGTGGTTGAAGCACGATAAAATTTCGTGTCTCGTTGGTTGCATAGCTGAATTAAGTGAGAAAGAAGAGGCAGCACTTTTACATCCGGGCAAAAATGATTTTTCCGTGATGTTTAGTTGTCGCAAAAATTGCGCTCAACTTTGGTTAGGTCCTGCGGCATATATAAATCACGATTGTCGTGCTAATTGTAAATTTGTTGCTACTGGACGTGACACGGCGTGTGTTAAAGTACTTCGTGATATTGAAATTGGTGAGGAAATAACATGTTTTTATGGCGAAGATTTTTTTGGTGATGGCAATTGTTATTGCGAATGTGAAACATGCGAGCGACGTGGTACTGGTGCTTTTGCTAGCCAAAAACCCGGTGACGATTTATCCACAGGTAAAATTTATTATTATTTTTTGTTTTGCCAATCAAAAAATTGAATGTCAATCATTTATTTTACATTTTGTTTTTTGTATTTTTCTTTTTACAGGATATCGCTTAAGAGAAACGGACAATCGTATCAATCGCACGAAACACAGACAGCAACCACTTACAGCAGCAAACAAACAGCAATCTGATGGCGCATTAAGTGAAAGAAATTCAATGCTTGTTGGTAATGCAGCAGTCGCACCACAATCACTTAGTATGAAAGAGTTACGTCGCAAAGGATTAACAAAATACGATGCTGAACTATTAATTGCTCAGGGTTGTCGTTTTTCTGATATTACACAACAACAACCAACAATACCCGAAGATACGACAACAAATCCATCATTACAAGCCCCAAGATCCCATCCGTCCCCAATTATTGGTCCTGGTACGAGAAATCTCCGCAATAAGCAACAGACTGCCAAGAATGAGAGCAACAATAATAACAATAATAGTAATACTAGTAATAATAATAATAATAATAATAATAATAATAATAATAGTGGAAATGTTAAAAATGGTCAAAGTTTGCGAGCATCAAGACTTCAAAAAAGAACAGAAACAAAACGTAATCGTGCAAGTGTAGATGAACGTACGATGATTCATCCTATGGATAGTAACGATCGTGACACAGCAGACGTGACAATAAATCATCATTGCAAAGATGATTATGATCAAGTGACAATTGAACAATTGGACGATGATTCAAAAGAAAATCCACCGAATACCTCGCGCATTCATGACAATTCTAATGATAATGTTGATCACGTGTCAAAACAACATCGTACATGTTCAATATTGTCAGAAGATAGATGTGAAAATGAAAAATTTAATGACAATTCCACTTCGAACAATGAAAATCATGAAATTCCAATTAATAATATTCATCATCATCATCATCACCATCATCACCATCATCATCATCTTTCTCCTGTGTTGCCAACATTAGAGAAAGAGTGTGATAGTGCGATTGAAACATTGTCATCTCAGGATGTTCTGGAGCAATCGTGTGCCGTTGAACATTGGCGTAATCCAACATCACTAAGTTTAATGACGAAACGGCGTAAATCAATACAATCAGTGGGAGATTCACGCGATATTGAGCACAGAAAATCACCAGCACACGGCGAAACACCACGTAAAACTAATTACGATGAAGGACAAACGCAAGAGGAATTTTTACACATGACTGCGGCGAAAATTGCAACTGCATTAACAGAAAAATTGTCAAGTGAAAATTTTCATTCTACTCATACTCCAATAGAATCGCGGATGATTGTAACGGATGATACAAGTAACAACCAACAATTTGTTGATGAACAAACGCGAATTAATGATGATAATGATATTTCATCAGGTGAGATATACAATGATGAACAAATGAGCAGTAATATCCAAGGATGTGATACTGGTTACAATGACAATAGAATTATTGAATCATATAATCCTGACGCAGATTTAAATAAATGGAAAGACAATTGTAATCGACAAAAATCTGAAGACACACGAAGTTTCACGTTGAAAAGATCATTCGAGTCAGTGAATAATAGTGATATTGTTGAAAAATCAAATTCACATTCGCAACGGAGAAATAAACGTGGTGGTCGAAGTGGTGGTGTAAAATCGCGAAAGACCAAAGCGACAGTGACAACTACAGAAGGAAAAGTGCGCCGTACTCGAAAAAGTAATAGTAATAAAATGACTAAAGCGAGTAAAAGGTTAACGAGAAGCTCGAAGAGTGATAGGAAAAAAATGTCTGACAGTGCTGTGGCAGACGTAGCTGTTGTTGGTGGCACTGATGATGATTCTGGTATTCAGGGTGATATTTATGAATTCAATGAGAAAGAAAGTAATCTAGAAAACCTTGAAATGACATCAGTTATTAGACGAAATAAGCACGAGAATCGACCTAATGATAATGTCGATGGTAGACTTGAGGATTCATTTGGTGAATTTGTAAATAAAGTTGAGCCTCCAGTTCTTGTTGCCGAAGAACCATGGCCATTATCAAAACCAATCAAACCAGTGATTAATAATGACAATGTCTGTGCAGAAAATTTGTGTGAATCCAGTGCCAAGGACCACAGTAGTTCACGTAAACATCCAGTTACTTTGCCAGAATATCAATGGCATAGCGAATCACATTTTCGTGAATGTCCCACAACACCTGAACGTCCAGGTGGTAGACTAAAGTTAACATTACGAGTGAAACGCTCGCCAGTATTGGATGATGTCGTTGAATCAGGAACAAGTTTGAGTGAAGATAGTTACGAGCCTGAATATGAAGTGTTACGAGTTGAAGGTGTTGAAATTACGAGACACAAGAAAAAACACAAGACTCGTGATCGTGAAAGGCGACATAAACGACGTGAATTATTAGATCCACCACCGCCACCAATGAAGAGATTGCGATTAATCTTTGGCAATGAAACACACACTATTGACCTGCCTCATTCTTAACGATTGCAATCATAATTCATGCTTCATTAATTATTATATTAAATCAATTGATATATCATTTGCAAATGAGATTTTATCGTATGCGAACATGAAACGTTTAAATTAATTCCAGTTCATCTTTCATTAAATAATTATGAGTAATCCAAAGTGAAGAATTTATCGTAGTTATCGTTTCTTAATAATAGAAAAATACAAAAATATCCTCAAGTTTACATTCACATATGACCCATACAGAAATAAATACGCAATCTTACACATATGCATAAACAAATGAATATGTAAGCGATATTTTGAGCAGATGAACAATTCGAGGAAAAAAAAGAAAAGAACATTCTTTTCATTCAAACTATGTTTGTATAATAGTATTAATATGAAATCAATTAGTTAAAACAATTCGTTAGCGATAGTATTGTTTTTAATTTGACACATTATAATGATCAGATAAAGATGAAAAATGCATTGAAAGCAAAAAAAAAAAAATTGTACATAATATAGCACTCGTAAATGTTTAGATATTTTCACGAGTGTGTTTAACAAACAAAAAAATAATAAAATAAAATAAATACAAGAAGAGAAAAAAGAAGAAGAAGAAGAACAACAACAACAACAACATACATTGCATTGCGAAAAATCAAATCGCCGCAATTATGGGGGAAGGAATGATTATATAAAGGACGCGCTTAAGACGTATATGTATGTCTCTCATGTCTCTCTTTTTTCTCTTTATCTCTCTTTTTCCGTTACCCTACTATAACTCTCTATCAAACTCTCGTGAATATTGATGACATTCCATACATCAATTATTAAAAATACAGAAGGAAATAATTCAAGAGTTTAAACATTTTAATCTCTCATCCAATATTGACTTTTTCACTCTATTGAAAAAAAATTCATTCAAATTAACATAACATTACGAGAAAAAAAAAAAATAATAATAATAAATAAAATAAAAATTCCGTTTATGTGTCAATAATATAATAACTGAGTGATCTTATTGATAATAGCAATTTCTCACAATTAAATAATTGGAATGAAATACTAATTCGTAAAACAAACAATATTTAAATATATCTTTGCATTGAGACATTATAAATTTCAGAGTCAATGCTAATAATAAGACAAAAATGAATCTTCCTTCACCCGTGCAATAGTGTTAGTTAATTATGAAAAAATTATAAAAGGAAAAAAAAAAGAAATACAAATTAATCTGGTGATTTGCAATGTAAAAAGATATTGTATTAGAACTTATATGCTATAATCACAATACAACGTAGATAAATTTTTGTTTTCTGCGAGTTTTTCAAGCGTACTCGCTTCCCCTGATGAAAAGGGAAAATGAAAAAAAATAATAATAATATTAATAATAATAATAATAATAACATTTGTGATATATGGTATTATTATTACCATCCAATATTCTTGATTTTCGATATTATAAATTAATAATTAAAAAAAGAAAATATAAGGGTATTAAGGGGATTCGCCATTTTCTGGTCATGTGTCGTAAAAAATTTTATTAATTCATGTATTCTTTTTTTGTTTTTGTTTTTCGAAAATATTAAAATGATTGTCAATCGAGAATGTCTTAGGGATTATATGAGAAATAGAGAGAATTGAAAAGAAAGAACAAAAGAGTAAAAAATGCGTTTTTTGCCAAAATAGTTGCTTAGAATTTTCACACTGATAAATATATATAAACATTTCTATTTATTGACATGAACGTTTACACACGCGTTAAGAGAAAAATGTATTGAGTGGAAATTTATTTTTTTTTTTTTTTGTTTTGTTTATTACTGTACGATTTTGAAAAAATATTGGAAATCACGATTTTGTAACATTTCCAAATATGATTGTTAAGATCGTTCCTTTTTTTTTACAATTATTATTATCATTATTACAATTATTAATTTTTTTTTGTTTCTTTCATTTTGATTAATCAAAACTATTTCAAAGTATGGGCATGAGTAGATTAGTAAAAATAAATATAGTTCATGTCCAATATAATTACTAAACAATATGTTGTTTAGAATTTTGCGCTTATTGTTTAATTAATGCGGTAGTTTTTTTTTTTTTTTTTTTTTTTTTTTTTTTCGTCACTGCCATTAGACAAATTTTTTAATTGTTATAATTCTATACATGTTCAAATTTTTTCTTTTTTTTTCGCTTAAAACGTGTATTATCGTTATTAATTTAATAACTTGAATAACAGCATTCATCAATCATTTCATTTAAAAAATGTGAAATTATATCGTATAAATGGCTAACTGTTGTTTTATATATGTCGAGAAAAGTGGAATCACACCAAGCTAAAGTTGATGAAGAAAAAAAATATGTGAAAGCCACCGAACATAACGTAAATTTTATGAATTCAATATAAATAAGTAAAATGAATTTTTTTTTTTTTTTTTTTTATTTAAAATCATTGTAAGAAATGATTATAAATTTTAATAACTTTATAATCACGACTATGGTTATTTGGTTATGCACGACATTAACAACATAAATTGCATAACACAATTGATTGATAACGGAGGAGAATACATTGTCATTATTATTTTTTATGAATTAGGATATCACAATAAACGAACTCAAATAATGTTATGTATATTCTCGTTTATATATCCTTTTTATTCACATGAACGATAATAAGACTTTAAAAAGTTCCCCGCCAATACCAATCAGCTGTTGAACAGATGATCAAACATAACCTCCGATTCTCATTATAATCATATAGAAAACTCGGGCTGAAATTACCTTAAAGTAGGTGAAAGGCACATATATAACCTCAAACTCGAAAAAAAAAAAAAAATTGCAATCACACGTGTAATTATTTATTCTAATACCTCATCACAAAATTATCAATAATGTCTGAAAACAAAGAAATAAAAAGTTTCAAAGATTTAAATCTCAATTCATGGATAGTAAAACAGTGCAATAATATTGGTAAAATAACAATCTTCTTATGAATTTATGGATATAAATTTTGCAAAATATGTAAACTATAATGAATAATTTCAGGGGTAAAACATCCAACACCAATTCAACAAAATTGCATTCCAAGAATTTTAGCCGGCGATGATTGCATAGGTTGTGCAAAAACAGGTAGTGGAAAAACATTGGCATTTGCATTACCAATTTTACAGAAATTATGCGAAGATCCTTACGGTATATTTGCCCTGATACTCACGCCTACCAGAGAGTTAGCATTTCAAGTATGTAAAGAGGAAATGACCTTAAAGACAACTAAAGTTTTATGATTACAATATTTTATTTCTTTTTTTTTCTTTTTTTTTTTTGTTCACAGATAGCCGAGCAATTTGCCGCTATAGGAAAATCAATAAATTTAAAAAAATGTGTTGTTGTTGGTGGTATGGATATGGTAACACAGGCTCAAGAATTAGCAAAACGTCCGCATATTGTTGTATCAACACCAGGACGTTTAGCTGACCATTTAGAGAGTTCTGATACATTTAGTTTAGATAGAATAAAGTTTTTAGTTTTAGATGAAGCCGATCGTCTTCTTGGCGGTCACTTTGACGGTCAAATTAAAACAATATTTGCTGCATTACCAAAACAACGCCAAACACTTTTATTTAGCGCAACGATCACTGATACTTTAGAGCAAGTGAAAAAAATCACATCTAAAACTGTATTTGAATATGAAGCTAAAGATGATAGTGGTGTAGCAACAGTGAAAGAATTAGATCAACGATACGTGCTATGTCCTAACGACGCTCGTGATGCTTCTCTCGTTGAAGTCATTCGAACATTCAGGAGTAGTATAAATAAAAATGGTTCAATCATGATTTTTACTGATACATGTAAATCTTGCCAGCTTTTATCGATGACATTGAATGAAGTTGGATTTGAAAATGTTGCATTGCACGCAATGATAAAGCAAAAGGAACGATTGGCTGCATTGAGTAAATTTAAATCCAATCATACAAAAATATTAATTGCAACTGATGTGGCTGCTAGAGGTTTAGATATTCCGCTTGTTGAATTTGTTGTTAATCATTCGATACCCAATGTTCCAAAGGAATATATTCACAGAGTGGGTAGAACCGCGAGAGCAGGTAGAGGTGGATTAGCAGTAAGTTTAATTACACAATATGATATAAAATTACTGCACGCAATTGAAGAAGCAGTTGGAACAAAGTTGAGTGAATTCAAAGTTGATGGTACGTGAAGAAAGGAAAAATTAATTTTTATTAAATTTATTATTTAATAATTTTTATTAATTTTTAAAAAAATTTTTTTTTCAGAGAAAGAAATTGTTACGATATTTACTCAAATATCAGTGACGAAACGGGAGGCAGAGATAAAATTAGATGAAACTGATTTTTATGAGAAAAAAATAATTAATAAACGAAAAAAGCTTATAATGGAAGGAAAAACTCCGGAAGAGATCGATGAAATTTTAGCACCGAAAAAAAAGCATAGGAAAAGGGAGAAAAAGCAAACGATTGAATCATCTGATGATGCAGCAAATCTTGATGTCAATAAACAGGATGAATTAAATGAACAACAGAAAAAAAAACAAGAAAAAAGACAGACTGATGTGAAGAGCTAACACGAAATTCTTTATTCGTGAATATATTTCGGTATATCACATAATATTAACTAAGATATTTCTATTTTACATGTATATAATAGAGGTACAAAAATTTAATGTTTTTTTTTTATCAATGTAAAAAAAAAAATATGTTAATATTTATCACGATTATGATTATCGATTATATATTTTGACATTATTTCTTCAGTTTTACACTGAATAAATTCCAATATTACTGGAAATCATATAAAACGATATGAAATAATCAGTATCCATATTTTTTTTTTCAAAAAAGAAAATGGCATCGCAAGGCACTTCTATTTATTCAAGCACATTTTTTTTTTGCTGAATGCAGCCCATAGTACTCAAAATATCCATATGTCATACGCGTAGTTGTAAACAATCCTCTTAAAATTTTTAGGGTCAATTATTTTTTCGATGCGTCTTTCATAACGTATCATTAATGGTTTTATTATTAATTCTGCAGACGTGCACGAATTTTTTCTTCATCTTTCAGCATATTCAATTTATCCAGGAAGGTATACAATTCATTGACATACTCTTTTGGATATTTACGAAAATGACCGACATGCGGTGACTTCTCAAATATTTTTACATAAGTCTATAAATTATTCAATATGAATTTTATTAATTAATTTCAAATTGAAATTTATAATTGGCAATAAATAAAAATTTTTAACTCACCGGTGTACCAAGTGAAGCCCACGAATCGCGAACTCTCATATTACTGGGGACTGTCCCAATTGGATCACTATTACTTAATAAAAACAATGCGGGAGCATGTACGATATTAGTATGAAAAAGTTGACTGGATCGAATATAATATTGAGTTGCTTGTGTATAAAAAGTCTTCAAATGATACCTAGAAGTAATAATCTATTAATTTCTTCATTCAATTTTTAATCCATCAATATTTATATTTATTGTAATAAAATTTATCTCAAGTATTAAATACTCCATATATTTTTGAAGGAGCTTTTGCATAACATCATTATGGGGAAATACAGCTCGTGATGTTCCAATACAAAGTTCACTAACATCTGCTGCGCTGTCCCAAACTTGTCCCACAATTCGTTCAACTATATGATTATACTTTTCACGATCTTCCAAAATATAATTAATTACTTCACCCCACATATATCCACCAACCGAAAATCCATGTAACATTATCTGCTGATAATTCTTGTGTTTATCTAAGAAAATCAGCAAATCCTTTGCCACAACCTGAAAATAACCACAATATTGTTTTGCATGAATAATCATTATTTTTTTTTTAATCGTAAAATTTCATTTCTTCCTGGATGATTTAAGCAGGTATCTTACCTTGGTACCTTTTACAGGCCACATAAGTTGCCAAGGTGTACTATTTACTGTTGCAACATCAAAACCCTGCTCCAAATATAAATTTGCAAATTTCCTTACGTGATTTCTTTTAGAGAATAACCACGATAGAATAACCAATAATGGCCTATTCTTGGCATTTTCAGGACCTTGAAACTTTTCCAATGGCATTAGTTCATCATCCTGGCATATAACTTCAATATTTTTTGTAACATTATGTGTTGATACCATTCTACAGGCAACAAAACCCATTAGCTAAAACAGAATTTCATATATTATATCAAATATATATCATTATAAAACAATATAAAAATTATACAGTTAATTTTTTTCTTACCAAATTATGTTTTTTTACTGTTAATGGGGTTTGTCGCACAGCAGTAAAACGATTTTTAACTATTGTGAATATAAATTGTTTCATCACTGACATTTTGATAACGTTGGAATTTCACGTCTCGTGTAAACTGTTGAAAATAATATTTTTTTTAAATTGTATTATTTAAAAATACAAATACGCATTTCAAGACGGTATTATTTTTTGTTTTGTTTTTTTTTATTTTTTTTTATTTTCATCAAAATATTATCTATATATAATTATATAATTTTGTTCTCATTCGAACATAAAATAACCACTTGCTACATGTATTTCAATTGATAACGAAAACATTAGAAATTCATAATACTGTCACAAATAATAATTGTAATGATAAAATACCTATGATAACAAAAAATATACAATCAACAAATACAAAATGTTCAAACGAAACTTTTTGAATAGACATTTTGTATTATCTTAACATGCAACTTGAATTTTTAAAATACAAAAAAATACAGTTAAAATACAAAAAAAAATGAATAAAAAAATATTCTCAAATACCAAGATAATAAATATATAAATGGATAACCGCGATCAAAGTCCAACTGCCTACCAAAATTATTTATATATGTTTATATGTGTATATACAATGTATATACAGTATTTCATGTATTGCAGATAAAAGGCTCGTCCCATTGATTAAAATTAATATATAACATCCAATTCTAGCATAAAGAAAAAAATAATAATAAGGGTAATAATAATAAAATAACGAGTTATCGTATTTCACAATAAATACCACAATGTAATAACGTTATTCCTCACAATGTATATAAATCCCGACCTTCCTTTCAGTCCCAACACCAGTAGGCGACTGGTCTGATGCCACTAAAGTTATATACCAATTATTCTACTGCAAATACATATATATTTATATGTCGACGAGAATAAAGTGGAGAGGGAGAGAAATTGAAGGAATAAAAATATTCATCTGGCCAATTACCAACTATACGTCTTTAATTAATTTTTTTCTGTTGTCATTTTATTTTTGTTTTTGTTTTTTTTTTGTTTTTTTTTTTTCAAATATGAAGAAATTTCACAATATAAATGTTTTGGCAACAATCATGTACATCAATATAGATAAACTAAAAAAATATTTTATTGAAATAAAAATATAATATTGAAATTGATTCAATAGTATGTTGGTGAGTTAAGCGATTTGTCATGTTATAAATTATTTTATACGTATGTATATATTGACTATGTTGCAAAAGGTTGCAAAGCCAATCTCAGACAGATGGTACAGTCTCGTTCATGATTTTTTCAAGTATATATACATTTTTTTTTATCAAAAATATATATATTGTTTTTTTTTTTTTTTTTTTTTCGATGAATAAGTTTCAAAGTCTAACGAGAAGATGAAATTTGCAAAATTATAATACTACTGAGAATATAATTAATAATTCATATAATTCATATAAATAATGACATTACTATAATTTTTTGTATATTTTTATTGAATAATGCAATTGGTTAGAAAAAAAAATATATAATCAAATGCTAATATAAAATTGTTCATGATCATGGCGATAAAAAAATTTTAGGTACATAAAATTTTAATTCAAATTTAAATGTAATGCAACATTAATGCTATCGCATTACAATATAAAACAAAAACGAATAATAATAATAATAAACGAATATCTTTCGATGATAAATTTAGTGCTTTATTAAAAGTTTAAGTGATAGAAAAAAATTACATTTAAAGATCGCGTGCTTCACTGAGCGAACACTACTGTTGCGTGACACGAATAAATGATTTACAGTTTAAATGCATCAAATGAACATCCGTTCGTTATTATTATTATTTTTCATTTTTTCCACAGTACCCATAGGAAAAATAGCTCTATCATCATTTTCATTATTGCAAGTGAATATAATGTAATAGGTCACTGTTTTAATTGAAAAAAGTATTTTCAAAAAAAAAAAAAAAAACAAAACAAAACAAAAAAAATAAACAACCTCATTTTCATTAATTTCTTTTTTTATTATATTCATTTTGTATATTATTTAAATATATTAGACAATACTATATACGTCTGTCACGGTCATGATATAACATCTAGAGATTTAGGATGTGTATTAATTAATGGATTTATCAGAGAAAGTGAGAGAAAGAGAAATCTAGAGAGAATCGTGGATTACAAGTGATATTTAAAAGTGCCCCAAATATTATTTTAATTTTATAGATTTTTCTTTTAAATCAGAAATAATTACTCTTATTACTGTTATAAAACACTTTATCGAAATAAAAATATAAGATCAATAAGTGAATGTTTGTGTGGTGCTTAGATTGAAATAATGTCAAAATAATTATTCTAGGGTTTAGATTACAGTAAAATATGTGATTAGTATTCATAAGTGACAATGTATACATATCTCATTTCTTTCTATTTTTATTATTTATAATTTGATAATCATTATTTGCGTTATAAATCCGTTGTAAATAGCAACGATTTAAATGAATACAATACAGTTTCTTTTAATACTAATGAAGAATACATTGTAAATTGAAGTAGTTGGGATGAAGTAAAATTTTTCATTTTATTTTTCTTCTTATTACTAGCGACTCTATTAACAATAATATTCTATCAAGGATTACAATGCACTATTGTTCGACCTTGTAAATAAGAAATTAATTTTTGCTATGTTGATTTTCTTTTTCCATTTCTTTTTTCTTTTTTGGTATAAATTACAATAATTAATTGGAGTAGCCATTGTATTTTTACAAAATAGAACAAACAAATTTTAATTAAGTTAATGTTATGTGTTAAGGCGCGAAAAAATTCTACATTATTGCCTATAATAAATAATTTTAGGACACTTACTCACACTTATATTTAATTTGAAATAAATAATATTTGTATTTATTATTGGTGGTCCAAGAAAATTTCGTATTTCTCATTTTTTAACTATAAAATTCATGATGAAAAAACAAAATGAAATTTTTTTTCCACACTATTTGTGCTCACTTTTATCTTACACGACTATTTTCATCTCCATGTTGCCATTTTACTCATACTCTTTACACATCTATCATAATATAATATGACTCATTAATTTTATTTCATACAAAAATTGGAAGGGTATGGTGCAATTGTGTATAAATATTTTTGTAATAATTGGGAAAAGGAAATGGTCCATAGGTTGGGCCATCGGGTGCATGTTAAAAATATCACCGCGATAATTCATACGTGGAAAATGTAAAATTTCCTGCACCTGATCGTAATGTTTACCCGACATTGTGCGACAATAAATTCGTCTTTGAATTACAATTTAATTTTAATAATTTATTATTATTAATTTATTATGTAAATTAGTTTTTGTGCTGTTTGTTTTTTTTTTTTTTTCGAATCTGTCGATTGGCCCTCTAGGACTCTATTGAATTCGATATTTATTGAACACTAAATGATAGTTATGTATCACAAAAATGACACACTCGACAACCATTTTTTTTTTTTTTTTTTTTTCTTCTATTTATTCATCATTGATCAGTTTGATATATTCCTATCTAAATGTAGACTTATTTTCCCAAAATTGTCCTTCTAATAATTAACCACTCAATTATTTTCCATCTCGTCTTTCACAAAATGTATCATACGATTATGTGATGTATTAGTCATAAAATCTATTGTTAAACTATCCAAATTATCATAGCAATCATTTCATTTTTTAATATTACGACAATTATTGTACGATCGGTTTTGAGTAATTTGTGAATACTTGCATAAAAAATTAAATTGAATATAATAAAAAATTTTTTTGAGGAGTATTTAGGTACATCTGATCGTTCCATTTTGGCGATCCATTTTGTAATTTAATTGCATGATATAATAATACATAGTATATCTACGTAATTATTTTGTTTTTATCTTCACAACGAATATTTGTGGTTACATATATTTTAATTCAATTTATATAATGTTATGTATATGTACGAATTTACGTATATACGTATAGCAACAAAATAATAATAATAACAATAATAATTTACAAATAATTCGATTTTTGATGCTGTATATGTAAGTGATGAGTGATGCGCGCATATAATTTCTGGAAAATATAAAATTAATAAATAAAAAAATCTGAAAAAAAAAAAAATGCCGAAAATCAAATTTCAACAGTCTATTTTCAGGCAAATATAAAGAAGAAAAATTTAAATTTTATCAAGGTAACAAACAATAATGTTATTTAAAATGCATCCAATAAATTATAACTCACACAAAATATAAATGCGAAAATTGATTTGATGCAATAAAGACGCATTAAGTCAGCAGTCGAAAATGTATTTAAATAATGATTTCTACTCGAATACTGAATTATTAATTGAATATTGGAAGCACGAATAATTATATATCAATGATAACAGTATTATTGACGTGAAATTTCCTTCAAACACCTAGCAATTCATTTATGCGTGCTTGTTATATAATCTTCGATTAGTTTTTAATTTTTAATATTTTTTTTTTATCTACGAAGCAGTTAAAAAAATTGTATAAGAAACACTTTCATATCCATTTTCATTTATAGTTAAATTAATTGTGATAAATAAAAAATTTTTAATAATAAAAACGGCACAATTACTTTAAACAACAAATGCATTATTCATATTCACATCAAATTATAAAAAAACAAAAAAAAAATGTCAAAATCGAAAAAATTTAAAGTACTTTCGATAAAATCAGTCTATCTACCTATAAAACAAAAAAAAAAAAAACATTAGTCCAATTCATAACATAAAAATAATATTAAAAAAAAAAGTATAGATAAAGTGACTATTAATTACCTAAATGCAAAATATTACAAGTGGCATTATAATTCTGAATACAAATTAATTTTATGAATAATTTATTTAAGATATATTTCTCGAATAATTAAATAATTAATTATTCTTTTACCTTATTATTTTTTCAATATGTACCGATCCCTTTTGTATTCAGTTATATGATACATTTTAGTTTCTTTAATTTTATACTGGAGGAAAAAAACAAAAAAAAAAAAAAAATTCTAATGCTATTACACTCATGGCAGTATTTTTAGACATTGTAAGATAATTCAGCGTATGTGAATAATCATTTCTTCATCAATGTCTTATATAAAATTACTTTTTATCATCCTCATCATGGCAATTATTATATCATCTTAAAAAAACATCTATTTATTCATGTGGTTGTCTCTTCTCAAATATACTTGATTTAAATGCAAGTCTCTAAGACGAGACGACCCTGCGTTATATCTCAGAAAGCTTCGACAAAACTTGCAGGAAAGAGTCCAGTTCGTCCTGTACGCTGTTGTGTACCTTTATACCATCCGTCATCACGTTTTTTGTGTACGTAAATAATATCACCAACGCGTAATTCTAATTCGAATTCGCTATTTGGTGGATATGGAACAATACAACGAAATCTGGCTACACGTTCAAATCTGTATAATAAAAAAAAAAATAAAAAAAAAAAACAAATAGTATAAATATATTCATGTTGCGTAAAGTTTATTTATATGGTTGCAATATATGTAAGTGAAATAGATGTATAGAGGAACATTGGACGCACCTTTCACGAGTCGCTGGCTGCTGTTTACTCTGCTTCCCCATTCCAGCATCCAACGAATTACTTTTCCGATGGTGATTTGCAGCAGCAGCTGCTGCTACGACACTGCTACCAGTCTCTGCGGATCTATTTCAAAGTTCACTTTGATTTGCATTGGTGTCAAATAAAAAGTAAACAAAAAAATATATATCTATATACGTTTACTTGAACACATAAACAATTAAAATGTGACAATACAGTTACACAAGCAAAAGACAATGAATCAATGTATTTGTTTTTTTTTGTTTTTGTTTTTTTTTTTTGCAAATAAATTAAAGCTCCATTGTTTATTTTCAAAGCCTAATAATGGATATGCATTGCACAAGCTTCTTGTGATTGTAATTAAATAAAATTGATGTAAGAATATTTATTGCATATGAATTTTACCAACATTTTGAATTACCTTTGAACAAAAGGAATTGGCAATGGGGGCCTTTCCTTAATTCTTTGTGATGTGCTGAGAGTACCTTGAATAGTGCCTGAATATATGCGATGATGATTGCTCGGGATTGTTGTTGCATTATTATCTTGACTGGGCCCAATCTGCAGCAATTGACTCGGACAAGATCCTGATCTGATCTCGTCAAGGATTGCCAGATTGTATTAATATATTGGAGATAAAAAAAAGCGTTACCTTGATAAATTGTGCAGCAAATTATGTAGAACCATCTCCAGCGTAATTGCGCGTTACATTTAGTTTTTTTTTTTTTTTTCTTTTTAGTGAATTTGTGCAATAAAATAATAAATACTAATATTCTAAGTTCACACTTCAAAAATGAAAAAAAAAAAAATAATAAATGTAATTGTGAATAATGCAAGGTAAATTTAATAAAAAAAAAGTAACATGAAAAACATAATATAAACACGAAACAATTCAAGCACAAAAAAAGCTGTGATAATTCACTTTGTGATTTGATGAAAATATTAAAAACTTACCGTACGTGAACTGCTTCAGCGGATGCTACGAAATTCCCATCGTCAAACACAGGATTATCCATTGAATATGTTGCTGGTGGTGGTGGAGATTTGGATTTTTTTATATTTGTTAATCTACGCATTAATGATACACCTTTGTCCTTTTTCTCTTTTGGCTAAATATTAAAATAAAAGTGAATAAAATTTTAATGCCGATTATTAAATTGTAAGATCAAAATATAATAATAAAAAACCTTAATTTTATCGCTTGACTTGGGAGTTGTAATGGCTGATGAAGTATTTGAAGGTAATGTAACACCACCAGCGACTCGTAAAGTATTATTTGGACTGCGATTCATGTCCGAGGAACTCGTGGCAGCAGATGAAACAATTGAAGACGGTGGAGAGAGCATTGTTTTTCCAGGTGAGGCTAGAAAAAATATATGAATAAAGTCAATTAATAAATTTCTTTTCCCACATCAATCAACGACAAATATTTCATTTTCAATGACTTTACCAGTATTAGAGGACATGACTGCACTGTGACTTCGACCAAGTGGATTAGCAGACGCTTGCTCCGAAAGACGGGGTGGACTTTGCCCCTGACCTTGACCATGCCAGGAAACAGAAACAGCAGGCGAGGGGCTGATAGCTCTTGGTGGCAATTCAGGTGGCGGAAGAGAACGTGGACTGTACGGTTGTGGTGCAGGACCTTTATTTTTCGAATAAGTCGGAGTCATACGCGGCTCACTGATCGGTTGAGCTGTCGTGAGAGTCGCCGTAGGATGTGCTGCTGTAGTGGAAGTAATTCGACACATGGCTCGTTGACATTTTGCTGGTGCAACGTAATTTCCAGGAAAAACCCCACATTTTTGTGTACGATTTGATGTTCCCTTGAACCAACCATCTTGACAGCGTTCAGTAACCATATAAATGCCGCCTTTTCGCAATTCAAGCTCATCGGCTTTTTGTGGTTTGTAAGGATACAGTGCCACATACGCTGCTGGTAAATTGGCAGTGGTACTCGATGTAGCAAGACTTGGTGACGGCTGTGCCAATACAAGATCACTGCTACCACTTCGACGATGGCGAAGAGTGTGCTCAGGCATTGGTCCACTCGTTTGTGATGATGGAGAAAAAGCCTCATTACTTATGCCCGAATTGTTACTGCTGGCATTTAGTCCATTGTCTACAGGTGGACTGAGAATTTCCGCACTGTGACGATGATGAGCATGCGAATGATGCCCCGTATTCATTGCAGTAAAACTGTGGCGTTTAACATTGTGTCGGCCACCCACTGCTGGTGGAGAAATTGCTGGACTACTTGGGCTACTTGGAGCTGTACTAGAACTACTCGATGTACTTGAACTATTCGGGGTATTTGGAGTTGTTGTGGTGGAGCTGCCACCAGATGAAGCTGTTGAACTTGAATCGGACACTGGTAGTGCAACTGGTGGTGCAATTTGTGGACGTGGTTGACTTGTCGTTTGAACATTTCTCGAGTGATCTGTGGGTATAAGTGGTGTGGTTTCTTCATTTGTTGGGGTTGGCGGAGCCACACGTGATGGCCCTGTTTGAACATTGGTTGATAATTTCATTAAAGCACGAGCAGCACTATTTAATTCGACAAATGCCAATGGAAATATTCCAATGCGATCAAGAAGTTTGCCCTCTGCCCAATTTTCATCAACTCTTCGTATTACATTTATTACTTCGCCTTTATTAAATGTCAAACAACCATCTTCCTCGTCGTTTGTCATTCGAAAATCGTATAGAGCTTTGCATTGAGGAAAATGTGGTGACAATGGTGTCATCACCTGTAGAAAGAATAAAAATAATTAATTAGTTGTAATTGATTATCCATTACTACAAAATTGCTACAGAATTTTTTTTACAATATTCACCTGAATATAAGACAATGGAAATACACCATGATCATTTCCACATTCTCCAAAATACCAGTTACTATCAATTTTCTTTCTCAATATAACAATATTTCCCTTTTTGAAGCTCAAATCGCTAAAGTAAAAAAATATATATTGATGGTAATATAATAATGAAAAAGATTGAGAATAAGATAAAAAAATATTATTCACCCTGGGACTTTGGAAATATAATCATAAATTGCACGACCATACGGTTGATTATGAAGGTGCACCTGCTTGGCAGACGCATTTGCTTGTCTTGCTAGATCAACAGCATGCACAATTGGCGCCACATGAGTGGTAACAGCCGGTGTAGGGGTTACTTGATGTCCACCAAAAATCCGTTGGAGTCCAACAGTTGATCTTGCATAAGGTTTGGCACTTTTTGGTGTTGCATTTCTCATTCCCTCAAGTATTCTCATGAGTAAAACATTTGGTGGTAAATCATCAATTTTAACATCAACTAGTACACGACATTCGGGACATCGTAATTCACGATGTGTGCTCACAATTTCTTCCAAACACTTTTTACAAAATGTATGCTGACAAGGAAGGACTTTGCTTGATGTATCCAACCTCTCAAGGCACACTGAGCACTCTAATAAATCATTTAGCATACATTCATCCATAATGGAATTTTATGTTATTCAATTATTTATATTAATATTTAGAATATTATCATGTGTAAGTTGCCGCTACTAAAATTTCCAAAAAACAATATTGCCAATAAATAAAAAATTTAAACACGTGAAAGATGAATCTAATTTGTCGACAACTCGTATCCACAATTCTATAAATACCAATAAAAATAATAATAATAATGATAATAAATCACAATATAATTATTAACAGCGATGAATGTTTTCAATTCAAGTCTCTGACACACTAACAACATTAACTATCATTATTTTTAAATGTTTTTTCTCCAAAGTTCCACCGACCATAACATAAACTGTTACTACACTCTCTTCTCATCACTTTCGCTGCCATACACTCTCCAACCAGTTAATCGTTATGTACCATGAAGAAAAAAAAAGTTCTTGATGCTCGAGTTGTTTCTAATCTCCCATGAGTAAAATATCCCATCGACTTCTTCCACACTTGTGTCATGATATCCGTATAAAATTCACTATTCCATACACACACACACATATATATGTATATATATATATTCATTCGGCAATTTATTTTTTCTATTTTCTTTTCTTCTCGTCCTTTTGCTATTCAATGAAAACGCAAGAGGGGAGAAAACGCCTTGTTCCTATACGTGTGTCAGCAACCCCGAACCAACGCGCTGTCATCAATGAACTTGTTCTTGTTGCACTGTAATATTCGGTAATTCCTTTGTTGATACAATATTTTTTTATTAACACAAGCGACAAATGAATAAAATTTTCACGTGGACAATCGTATATTTCAATGACGATTTGAAAATCCTTGAGATATACACACACTCACACACACACACACACACACACAACGGTTAACCACACGAATTAGACTTTGTGAAATCAATCATGCTCCGCCATTTCCGGTTATATACTTTTTTTTTATATTATCTTTCTCTTTCATTCGCTCTTCCTCATTCTCCATTTGGATTTAAGAGACTATACAAGAGTAGAACTGAAATTTTTTAGTGCAATTCACGCCAACAGATGGATAATAAAAGTTTACTACATCTATATACGGAATTTATACTATTTTCTACATCAATAATCGGTAATGTCTGACGTCATTTACACTTCCTCATTTTATAATGCAAGACTTTTTTTATTTTTATTTTCATATTGATGTGAGAGTCAAGTTCGTGGCGCCGTTTTCAAATATCATTTTCTGATGTTTTAAATCATGAAAAAATTTCAATCGAGAAAATACGACATGTAATGTGAGATATTTTCTTTCTTCTTTTTTTAAATACATTGAAATATTTTGTGATACAAGTTAATATTTTAGGTGATACCTGTTGGGCTAACTTGATCTGTATAGTAGTAATAATCAAATGATATCTTGAAAACAAATTATTACTTTTTATACACCATAAAATATTTTTTAACAAATAAAAAAATAATGAATTTTATATTGTATTGATATAATTATAATTTTAGAGGATAGTAAATTTTATTCATGATCAATCGATACAGTGGAAAAAATTGTTATTCACATTTTTTGTATTAGAAATTTATGATAATAAATTTTTTTTTTCTTTTTGTTAAAATTCTTCACCTTTAGAATTAACGTATTAAAACAAAAAAAAAATACTTTACTATTAATCAAGTCAAGTATTTCATCATTTTATAAATTTTTTTTTTTTTTTTTTTTTCGTACAATTTATATACTTTTTCGTGACGTACAATAATAAATAGCTGATTTATATTTGGATGCATACGTCAATAGAAAAATTGTACTTGTACAGCCACTTAATTTCACATGCATGTGATATTTACATCGCTGGGGCAATGATCACGATGACGTGCCATTGGTTACTCATAATTATAAGGATTGCCACACAAAGAACATTCAAATTATGGAAACAATGGTGCCACCAGCTCATACACAATTCATAACGACAAAATGGCGACGTGCCCATAATTCACACTGATGAATTTAAATTCAAACGTAATTCAACATTTCCAATAACAATATTTTTAATAATTAATTATCCAATAATTCAATAATGAAACAAAAAAAAATTTTCAATTCATTATATTACATTATCACATATATAAAACATATGAAACATATACGAAAATAATATAACTTGTTTTTTCAATACGGCGGGAAAAATTTTAAAAAATTCTATCCATATACAATTGGAGTTTTAACAAACAAAACAAAAAAAATAATAATGACGTCATACATACGCCATGACACTTTATATATGCGGGGGTGTGAGAAGAATGACTTTTGAGAGTGTGTGGGCAAACGAATTGTGGTATTGCATTGTTCTGTACGTGTCGCTGTTGTATCAATTTCTTTGACTCTTGTACAAAACCATTTTTGGTGTAATATCTATTGGCGCGGCTTTGCTCCTCTTCTCCCTCCCACCCGTTTTTTAATCATCATCGTTGTTAGAGTGACAATAAGCTTCCGGGATTTGTGTCAGTTGTACTCGGTACACGGGGAGTGATGAGTGCAATAGTATGCGTCCCACTGCGGTCTCGAAGGTAGATAAAAGCGAGTGAATCGAAGCTGTGCCAGTGTGAATTTACCGAAGGTCGAGGGTAGTGTGAATCATTGTATACAATATTTTTCACTAGCCAAGTATAATCTATTCATTTGTGTAAGAAAATTATAATTATAATTATAATTATAATAATACAGGACAAAACGAAGATACAACATTAAACATTGCAGTAATTTTAACGTTGGTACGGTCCATGTGATCCACTGCTTGAAGATGCTCATCAAAGAATTGTGAGTGTGACTAATCAACCGACACGCTGTCACAGTGTCAAGAAAGCCTGAACAAATTACAAGCAATATCAAATTAAATAAAGAAAGAAAAAAAAGAGGTTTTTTCTTTCTTTTCTTTCAATGATTAAAGTTAATAAATTAATTTAAAAAAAAAAAAAAAGCGGGAGAGACTTTTGGACACGTATATTTCATTCTCACTATGTTGTCATATAATTTTATTTATTTCTCCTGGTCAATTTTTACTGAATTTTTTCAACTAAAAAATTGAATTCATAAAATAAAAACATGTTTGATGAGATTGAAATATTGCTCCATATATTTGACAATACTGTTTCTAATCTTTAAATAAGCTTGTGTGTTGAAGTGAATATTTGTATGCATGAATGTGTGTATATGCTCAGAGGGGTTGTCCTTCGTTACCCCTCTCCAATCCACCGTCATCACAATACTCCATTTCACAAGCGGTAGTTGGGATTTTTTTTTTTTCTTCCTTCGTTAATTTAAAAAAAAAAAAAAATTCTATCAAATTTTTTTCTATGAAAAATTATGTCAAACATTCATATATATGAATTAAATATAATTAACGGATGTAAATCGAGTTATGGAAAATAAATGAATAGATAAAGAATTATTATATTTTATCACTAAAGAAAAGACAATGTATATACTTGGAGAGGGAGATATACATATATGTATACCTATATATGAGAAAAGCGACATCCGGTTAAATTGTTGTTCATGCGGCGTGCTATCGATTTTTGGTTTGACTTACAATTGGCGCCCGACTATCTGCCAACGTGACTATCATCATTTTATGATTGAAATTTCGTATGGTAGTGGAGAACGTGATGTCAATTATTGAAATATTGTTGAAAAAATGATGAACGAATGAGGTCGATGAGTATAATTGTAAAAATTAATACAAGGTTGTACACGTAAACACGTTATGAAAATGAAAAGTAAATATTTCAAAAAAAAAAAAAAAAAGAAAAAAAAAGTCACTTTGTCAATGATGTCTTTAAGGTTTTTTTTTTTTTTTTTTTTTTTTTCATTTTTTTTTTTACAACGATAATTAAATATAAATGACCATGTTTAATTTATTTCCATTTTTTTTTGTTTCTGTTACAGCCGTGTCACTCTGCCACTTACAGTTGAGGAGGTATACAATTTTGTTTTTTTTTTCTACTGTCTTATTGCTGTTAAATAATAAGACGATGCTTAATATAATTATACGTGTAAATTCTAAGTAGATATTGAATGATGGAGAGAAGAACAAGAATAAAAAAATAAATGACAATTAATAGTTGATTTTTAGTGACAATGCACTATTTACATCAGTACACATTTGGTGTGTTGTTAAGATTTAAAAAAAAAAAAAAAATATGTGCTATATAATCTAAATAAAAT
The DNA here is from genome assembly GCA_963920625.1 of Dinocampus coccinellae. Lineage (NCBI taxonomy): Eukaryota > Metazoa > Arthropoda > Insecta > Hymenoptera > Braconidae > Dinocampus > Dinocampus coccinellae. The sequence continues at coordinate 13,972,650 of OY987186.1, forward strand.
TTAATAATATAACACAAGTGTATACAATGTATAATTATATTATACAATTGAAAAATAAATAATATCACAATTGTATAAATAATGAAATATAAGAGAGAAAAAATTGTTTTATTTTTTTTTTCTAAGTTCTCTTATTTGTTTTTTCTAGTACCAAGTAGCCCAACTTTTCTCAGTGGCAGAGGCTAGTAAAAATAATACTGGTGGTGGAGAAGGTATTGAAGTATTGAAGAATGAGCCATTTACAAATTATCCACTATTAGGTGGAAAATACTCTTCAGGCCAATATACATATAAAATTTATCATTTGGCGAGTAAAGTACCGGCATTTATTCGTCTACTTTTACCAAAGAATTCATTTGAAATCCACGAGGAAGCATGGAATGCTTATCCCTATTGTAAAACAGTTATTACTGTATGTATTCTTATATTAATAATTTAAAAATATCTTATGAAATATCTGAATTTTTTTTTTTTTTTACAGAATCCTGGATATATGAAGGATAATTTTATTATTATGATAGAATCATTTCATATTGGTGATGATGGTAATCAGCATAATGTAAGTCCAACATTTATTTTAATTAATTTTTTATTTGGACAAATGTACGTGTAAATATAACCTAGAAAGAATAAAATTTAATTATTTTTTAATTATTATTATTTTTTTTTTTTCGATATCTCAGGTGCACGAACTGTCTGGTGACAAATTAAAAATGCGTGAAGTTGTTCATATAGATATTGCAAATGATCCAGTGGCAAGCGCAGATTACAAGGAAGATGAAGATCCAACCAAATTTAAATCGCAACTAACTGGTCGAGGTCCGCTGGTCGGAAAAGACTGGAAGAATAATGTTTCGCCTGTGATGACGTGTTATAAACTTGTCACATGTGAATTTAAATGGTTTGGATTACAAACACGTGTTGAAAATTTTATTCAAAAGGCTGAAAGGCGTCTTTTTACTAATTTCCATCGGCAAGTATTCTGTTGGATAGACCGCTGGCACGGACTCACGATGGAGGATATTAGGGCACTTGAGGATAATACGAAGGAAGAACTTGATAGGGTAAAATATTGTTTATACTTATTTTAATCTATAAATTTTATTCAATAATATCGGTATGCATTTATTATATTAATTTTTATTTATTTTCTGTTTTTTTTTTTTTTTTTTTCTCCTCTTCACTTTGCAGCAAAGACATGAAGGCGAAGTGAGGGGAATGCGAGCTGATGAATGAGACACCTGTCAAAATGTCCAACAATTGTTACATAAGTTGAAGATAATTTTCCCTATACATACAATAGGAAACAGGAAAATAGAAAAATCGAAAAAAAAAAGAAAATAAAAGAAAAAATCTATTGAAAAGTAAACAAAAAAATATATATATGACTCACTATTAAAGTGATATCACCTCCCACCTAAAATCTGTGACATTTTAATGAATTCATATATACCTAAATCTATCTTAGATCCAATATTTAATAAGAATAACGTATAGATTTAATTTATTCAAGGAATGCGTGAGATGCCCTGAAAAAAAAAAACGGTTTGGGTTAATATTTAATGGTATGGAAGGGAAATAAAGGTAACAAAAAATAACAATACACACACTTACACACAATTTTGGGGTTCAATTAAAGATTTGAATAATAATGACAATGCGAATTATAAATAATTAAATAATAATAATTAATTGATAGTTTAGTAGTTAAACCAATAAATGTAGTTATGAAACGTTTGTTAAATGAGCAATTAAGCCGACAATGGAAGCATTCAAGAATGAGGAGCTATACCATTGTGAAACAATGCATACAATGGCAAATTAACATTTTTATCTTTCATATTTTGGCAAAGATATTTTTTTCAGTCGATTCAAAAATAAAAAAATTATTCACGTTGCCATTATTTGAAGGGAAAGAAAAAGAATAACATAATTAAAGACGTCATAGTCGTATTTTTTTTTTTTTTTTTTTTTTTTTTTACGTATTGTTGCAGACTTGACTGCGATTATATTGATCATTGAGCTGCTAATATTAATTCCTTATTAATCTGCGCATATTTTTTTAAACGCATGAAATCGATTATATAATGAACCTGGACGATGGAAAAAAATATGAGTGGTACACGACTCGTATCCACAATCGTTGATTCAACGGTTTTAAAGTGAATAATAGACGACCATTCATATATATTCGATATAATTTATTTTTTCGTAACATTTCAATGCAATAGTATTAGTATATACATATTGTCGATGATGTGAAAGTAAATGAATTTCATTCACGTATATGAAATATATAATAATAAACATGCCAAGTTTGTGATTGAATTCGGTTAAACTTCGAACAGATGATATGGGATAATTAAAAGAAAATGTAAAAAATAACAGCAAATAGCGGACAATAGAATTTATCGATTATATGAAAATAAGTTGAATCTTTATTAATATTGAATAATTTTTTTGAGAATTATTCGCTCGTTGCAAATTACCTCTATAAACAAGCAAAATGATAATTAATGTTTTAAAGAGAAAAAAAAAAATTATTATGATAATGAAACACAGTCTTCACTGTTATAATAATATTCGAGTGCTGACGCTACTTTAATAAAAAAAAAAAAAAAAATTAATTAATAATAAAAATTATATTTCTGATTGTTTCATTAACGACAAAAAGGAGAGATAGAAACAGTGCAGGAGAATATTAAAAAATGGACAAAGAGAGAGAAAAAATACAGAATTAAAAAAAATGTATTCTATATTATTATATATAAATGTCCTAATTGCGTATGTGTACATTATATGTGAGGAATTTAACTACGAACGCGCATCTTATTAAAGTCGTATTGAAAAAATAAAAAAAAATATCGCAAAATTAGACTATTTCAATTTATGATGATGTTAAAATGATGGCAAAATTTTTCTTCCAAAACGTCGTTGTACATAAATAAATAAATAAATAATATCGTGATGTGGTGGTTATACAATGAAATTCATCAGGTGTTAAAATGATGGGTGCGTTAATTAGCTTCGCTTGCATTCCGTTGGACAAAGTACTTTGGTACAATTTATCTGGTACAATGCAAAACAAACTGAAAAAGATCTCAAAAAACATAAAATTGCTATACTTGTTGTTATTAATCACTATAGTCATTATCCAATAATAAGAAAAAAAAAAAAAAAAAACAAATTCGATTGATCAGTTATATATATCAGATTACAGCGTAATACCAAATGGTATTGACAAGTTGTGATTCAAAAGAATACAAAAGAAAAATCCCATTAGTCATATGGCTACAAATAGTCTTGGATACACTGGTAAAAAGAACGTTTTAAAACAAAAACAGAACAAACAATAGCATAAGTGCACACACATTCACATGGTCATTAGGTCGGGTTTAATTGTCGTTTGCACAAATAAAGTGGGGGAAAAAAAAAAAAACATGTAAAAAATATACATGTACATAAATATAAAATATATAACAGATACTTCTCTCACCGCAATATCATGAAGTAGATGAATAATAAACTCTAAGTCGATTATTATTTACATTTTAATATTTACTGATTTTGTTCATGTTATTTAAAATAAAAAATTAATAATTATGAACTCAACAATGACGCCAATGAAATGAAATAAAATGATTTGAAAGTATATAGTCGAATGATATAAATATATGAATTAAAGCTTGTGCTTGGGCGGAGTGATAAAGAAAAATGCGAAATAAATGAATGGATAAATTTCGATAATAGAATTGTGATTAGTATGTGATCGATTATTTCAAATTAAATTTCATTGTGCACGATAAATTTTAATGAATAATTTTTTTGTCAATAGTTTTAGAAATTAGTCTGTTCCTAATTATAAAAAAGAATGAAAGAAAAAAAGTGGGTAGTTGAGTAATGGGAAATGAATAAAGAACGGAAATAGGAAAAGGGTACGGTCGAATCAAAGGTAATGCTGCCAAAGGGCTGACGATGATTTAAACCCAAATATTATAAATATACATGAATGTATATGTACGTATGCGCCCATGATAAAAAAAAAAAAATTAGAAGACACAATGTCATATAATCACATGGACATGAGGCTAATAAAATTTGGAAATGTAGCGAGTATTAAAATATTTATTTTTTCTTTTCACTATATATATATTAATATAAAATTTAAGCTATTATATAGCAAAATTTATTTTGAAAATTGCATTGATTTAGTGCAAAAATAAAAAAAAAAACGTTTCGTTATATCACAAATTCGATATTATTTTCTCATTTCGATCTCAATCGGTCCTGTAAAATTGATAAAAAAGTTATTTATTGTATATATTCCGGCGTAACAAAAATATATAATTAATTTATGAATGCAATAATTATTCAGTGAATTCAATTGAAACCGTATTCCTTAATAATATTATCAGCAATAACAAGACGTTGAATTTCAGAAGTTCCTTCGTAAATTTCTGTAATTCTTGCATCTCTATAATACCGTTCAGCTGGCATATCTGAAACATATCCCATCCCGCCTAACACTTGAATACATTGATGTGAACAAAATGTTGCTGCTTCTGATGCTGCTAATTTTGCCATTGCCGCTTCTTTAGTATAACGTTTATTACAATCTTTTAAATACGCCGCTCGCCATGTCAAAAGTCGTGCGTTTTCTAATTTTAATGACATGTCTGCAATTTTTTGTTTTATTGCTTGGAGCCGGATAATGGCTTTCCCAAAAGCCATTCGCTTGCTAGCATATTCGACTGCACAATCAAGTGATGCTTGAGCTATTCCAAGTGCCTGACTTGCTACACCAATTCTCCCTGCGTCTAGAGTCATCATGGCAATTTTAAAACCCATTTCTGGATCTCCTAATATATTTTTTGTTGGAACTTCACAATCTTCAAATATCAATGAGCATGTACTGGTAGCTCTAATCCCTAATTTGTCTTCTTTTTTTCCAATTTCTAGACCTGGTGTCGGTGAATCTACAATAATTGCACCTATACCCTTGTGTTTTTTCGATTTATCAGTAGAGGCAAATAACACAATTGCTTTTGCCTCATGCGCATTTGTAATCCAACACTTTGTGCCATTTACTGTTAAATTATCGCCATTTTTTCTGGCAGTAGTTGATGCAGCACTCGCATCAGAACCGTTGCCCGGTTCACTTAATGCAAAGCAACCAACTTTGTTACCGTCTGTAAATGGTAATATATATTTTTCTTTTTGCTCTTGAGTGCCAAATTTTTCAATTGGCCCAAGATACAGTGAATTATTGACACTCATAATAATTCCAGAACTGGCGCAGCCTCGCGATATTTCTTCCAAAGCGATAGCATACGCCAGGGAATCTAATCCACTGCCACCAAGTGATTCTGGAATTGTGATTGCCATTAGTCCAAGTTCACCCATTTTTTTGATTTGCTCCGCTGGATATTTATGCTCTTTATCAAGTTTTCCCGCGATAGGTTTTAATTCAGATTCGGAAAAATCTCTGTAAATTGGTTATGTTTAATTATCCATATACATAAAATCCCACATGCATAAAAGTTGAAGGTGGAATTTTAATGATATTACCTAACCGTTTTATAAAGCATCTGATGTGTTTCCGACAAAGTGTTAAGTGAAGCGATTGATCTTATGGTTTCATAATTGATTTTGCTTACCGTTCGGAATGCACCTAAATAATACTTTTATCAAAAAATGCAAAAATTCAAATTTTTTCTGTTTCTTTTTTCATATTTAATTTAAATATTAAATAATTTTATATTAAATATATTAATAACATACCGATAACTCTTAAAGAGTTCATTATTGCTATTGCTGATTACTGCAAACTCCGTTTAAGAGTTAATTTTTTTTTTTTTTTTTCGCGCTCTGTCCATATGTGATTGATTCCAAAGTTCATAAATGCCATGACGCAGCGCTCTCATGGTGAATTTGCAATAACTAAATTTTATGAGAATTTTTGAGTTTCCCGGGTAAATAAATAGCGGAAGTAGGAGAGCACATTTTATCGTTTTTTCTTATGTACATTAGAGATGTATCAGAACATGTACAAGAGCCGTCATTGATTGTTACGCGGATTATTGTAATGGTTTAGGAAACAATAACATATATGAGTGTTATTATTTTGGAAAAATTGTGATTACATGATAATTATTATAAAATGTCGAATTTTAGTTTCGGCACGCCTACAACAACCTCAACAAGTATGAGTTTTGGTGGATTTGGCATGCAAAAGTGAGTTTTGAAGGTTATAAAGTTATCTAAAAGTCACGTGATTTAAAAATTCAAATGCAATCAATTTTTGTTTATCATTCATTATAATAAAAATTTTTTCAATTAGGCCAGCTAAGGGATTTGGATTATCTGGTACGACATTTGGAACTCCAGCACCTACTGGAAATCTATCCTTTGGTGTGGCCACAGCAACACCAGCTACGACTGTACCAGCCCCTAATTTTAATTTTGGTAATACATCTGCCACCACAACAGCAACGATAAATCCTACTGGCAGTTTATTGTCAACTACTGGAACGGCAACAACAACTCCGAGTTTATTCGGTACACTAAGCGCCCCTGCAGCACCGCTTACTGGTGGTCTTACTTTCCCCAGTCTTGGTAATCCAAGTAATACGAATTTTGGTGCAACTACCAGTACACCTGCTGGTGGATTACTATTTGGCGCGCCAACGACGTCTACACGTATATATTGATAACATATTTTTTTATTTAAAAATTTTCCCTCAAACAAATATTTTTTGGATGAAGAATTTTTTTTTTTTTTTACAGTTTCATTCGGTACTGCACCAGCTGGTGGTTTATTTGGTGCAAAACCAATAGGAACAGTTGCCACAACTCTACCTATAACAACAACAACTAGTGTTAGTAAAGGATTGGGTGGTTTAGACGTTTCAATTACCAGTAAAGGTTTATCTCATGGAAGTAATAGTCCTACAGTGGCGAAAGAAAACCTTATACCAAATGAACTCACTCAAACAATTAATGGTTTCAAGTAATTTATTTTAATATTTAATTTATTAATTTATTTCAAATATATATATATATATATATTTTTTTTTAAATATTATTTTAGGGAATTTGTAAAAACTCAAAAAGGTTTTAGTTCGGATATAGCTCGTGGCTCATCCCGACCATTAAATCGTTGTGCTGAGGATACAGTATCGCTGATGGAAATATTAACAACATTGGCTGGCGCAGTACAGCGTGATCGTTCTCTCGCTGACAAATTAAAACAGGATACAGCAAAAGCATTACAAAACGCTGAAATTGCTCAAAGAACTTATGACACACCTGTCGGACTTCAGTATGAAAATACTGCGCCACTACAATTTTTTATGGAACTGGCGGAAAATTTTGAACAAGATTTAATGTTATTTAGAACGCAAATTGAAACAACGGAAAAACACATTGAAACGATGATGACACCAAGATCATTAACGCCAAATGGTTTGCAAATAAATCGATGGTAGAAATAAAAATATATAAATGTTGAGTTACATATTAAGCAATTAATTTTTTTTATAGAATTAACAACGGCAATGAGTAAAATTCATGAATCTTTAATCGCTGTTGCGGGTAAACTTCAAGGAGTTCATGCCAAAGTACAACAACAAAAGGAGCAATATCTCAATTTACGAAAATATGTTTTAAAAGATAGTACAAATGTTTTTGAAGAAATTAAAATTGATGGAAAAAATAGCCACAGTAGTATTGGAAAAATTACCAGTGGTCCAACACCGTTTGGTTCAGGTAAGAACAATTAGAATTTTTGTAAATAAATTCTCAAACATTGACAAGATTCGTATAGAATTTTACCAAAATACAATTTTCTTCATCAGGTTATAAAAATTTCCTATCGTCAACGTCAATTAATACTGGCCGACAAACAAATTATGGTACACCAAATCCATTGGGTAAGTCACGAATAATTTTTGTATAATCCAGAGAAGAAAAGTGATAAAAAAAAAATATATATATATATATATTTTACAATCTATGTGTGATATTTATATTGAATTAATTTACTGAACTATTTTGTATCAGTATGTATGCCTGTCCGATAAGAGTGTCCTCCGTTCAGGTCTTGCGTGGATCTAACGTGAGGTAGACAACACTAATCTAATTAGCTTCGCAAATAAGCTGCAATAAATTTCTTCTAAGCGCTGAAAGGATGCAGAGAGTACAAAACTTTGCTCAATTAAATTTTTTACTCAAGTTATTTCATATTTTTCAATCTACAATTGGCTCGTAACGATTTTTATTTATTTTTTTATTTTTTTATTTTTTTGTTGAAAGAAAAAAAAAACAAACAAATATTTTATCAGTGCAGATTCCCTCCATAGACACTTGTTTTTTCCTATGAATTTTTTTTTTTCTATTTCAATTATTATTTTGCTTTTCCAGGGGAAAAGTAGATGCTGTTTTATATATAGTTATTGAGGTACTGAAATATTACATTTTATTTTTATTTGTGTCATCCTTGCTATTTCTGATAAGAAAAAAAAAAAAAACATTTTTGCGAGCTTATTACTGATCAATCAAATGTTAAATATAAACTTCATATATATTCAAAAATTAATTCGATTGTTTATCTAATATAAAAAAATAATTTTCAATGGTTTTAATATTCGTATGATATTCTTAATTATATTTTATGGGATTTAAACGATTTCACTATATTTATTTTCCATTTAATTTCTTTGCATCTACCGCTGCTTTTGTTTTTGCTTTAGAATAAACAGCACTTTAAATCGAAATAGAATATTATTTAACTTATAATGCAAATAATAAAATAAAACACAGTGCAACTAATTGTGAATAACAGAAAAATGTCGCTAATATTTATTGTTTATGTGGAAGTGAAGAGCAAATACGAAGGAATCATTTTAGGTTCGTATGTTGCTCTGTCACTATTAGATGAAAGAATTTTTTTTCCTTTTTTTTTTTTCAAAAGCTCTAATTATATTTAAATCTTTTTTTTTTCGAATATTATTTTGATATTTATAATTTCAGCATGGGGAAATGTTACGCCGGTTCAATCCACAACAAATATTTCGTTGAATACAACAATGAAACCACCAACAGCAGGATTAAGTTTTAATCCTCCATTAAATTTAACTGCGCCATTATCGACGAATGAATCCACCTCAAGTTTCCAATTGCAAAAACCACCAGTTGGTAATAAACGTGGAAAACATTGATATAAATGATAGCGCACATTCGATTAATTAAATTAAATTAAACAAAACTTAATCGAAATTTGTGAAGCGAATGATGCGCATTTATAATATAATCGACTGTGGCCTTAAATATTCCATCAAACATAGAAAAAAAAACTCCACATTAATACAATACTTTTGATATACAACAATATTTTATTGTTTTTTAAATCAATAGTGGAGATACAAAATAATATTGTCAAGAGAAAAAAAAATAATTGGTGACATACACCACAATGACAAAGCTGCGTTTTTGTTGTGCGAAACTTGAAAAAAAAAAAAAAAAAACAAATTTTTTTTTCAGAAATGTAAGGTGTAAATCTATGATAATTCTAATCATAAATTATGTGTTGGCGGAATAAGAAATAAATGAGTTTAATTTAATAATTTGAAAAAAATAAGTCTCCTTATCATCATGAACACATAAATAATTATATTTCATAACATATTTCCGACAATATAACGTATCAATAGATGCGAAATTTTTAGAATAACAATTTTATTATTAGAAATGTACCTTTATTTTATAAGTTTCTGCTCGCTGAAAAACACTTCTTAAATACTGGATATAAATGTCCTGTGCCTTCCATGTATTTTTAAATTTATTTTTCTTTATATACTTTTTTTTTTTTTTTTTTGTGAATGAACAATATGGATTATATAATGCCAACTTGAAGAATCGGAATCAATAGACGGAAAGCTTCTTGAATATAGGAACTAGCATTGGTAGCCTTAAAAAAATCATTCATTATAATTTAATTTATAACTTATAGAAAGAAAAATTTGAAACTTACCTCCAAAAATATTGTTGTTATGTCTACACCATCATTTGCATTTTCCATTTTCTTCATACGATTATTCAGACATTTAGAGTATAAAGTAGAAATACTGCCAATTTGTCCCGAAAGAATATTCGTTAGTTGAACAAGTGCATCAACTTCATTGGTCGTACTACGACGTTCCTTGACTAATAAAAGTTCTGCGGTTTTGTGAAATCTTTCAACGCTGTAAGCCGTAAATTGTGCCATTGTTGAAATGGCATTTTGAAATATTTCCTTGTTAGATATTGTTGATGATTCGGCATTAGAGACATACAATTTTGCTTCTTGCCAAATCTAAACAAAAAAAAAAAATTAATTCTGAATGAATTTTAAATTCGAAATTTCAACGGGAATAATAAAATATTTGTATACCTGATATAATTTTTCACATAACATTTCAACTCCAAGATCAACACACGCTAATTTTAATCGCTCTTGTAAATCGTCATTCTCATTTTCTTCATCATCTTCTTCACCTAATTCGCACAATTCTTTTACTTCATCTAGTGTTTCTTGAATAGATATTATTTCATCTGCATCTAAAGTAACTAATCGTTGTTGAATCTTCATATTACTCTGTTTCGATAACATTTCCAGAGCTTCAAGATGTACCAATCCCTGAAAATCATCAAACAACGTCTCAAAATGAACTTTTCGTGCCTGTTGCTTTTCCTCAACACCTTTTTCTGCCACTTCGGCTTTTTCCTTTGCCTCACGCAAGATTTGCGATAAAATCGGTTTATCCATTTCATTCATAAAAAAAGCCCGTTTTTTCTTTAAACCTGGATCACCCTCTTGAAGCACTTCCATAGTTTTTTTCCCAATTGTTTCTAACGTTCCAAGACCACTGCTTATAACTTTCGTACCTGTACTCTCAACCAGTTTAGTTATTGATGAAACCCCAGATATTAAATTGCTCAAGCCAAATGATCCTGTTTGACTTTCCGGTGTAAATTTTTTATCTGCACATATAAAACATTAATATTTAATTTCCCGGTAAATAATACATATGAATCATACAAATATTAGCAAGATTATTCCAATTAATTGAGTCACTTGCCCAATTTGCCAATTAATACGCCCTACATCGTTAAGAATTTATGGTAAAATAAAATTTTATTCAAGGCTATCATGATATAGAGTTGTCTGGGACATCAATAAGAGACTAGATGGGGCTATTTAATTGATGTGTCATTCAATTTGATAAAAATAATTGAAATTTATAGTAAATTTTTACCCTCAGACTCAATTTTTTTATTCAATTGCGGTTGAGTAAGTTGAACAGGATCCGATCCACCAATACTTTCTTCAAGGTAACTTAGACCATGCGTTACGTGATTTGTTAATGTTGATACACTTACACCGGCAGTATTTAATAATGATGTAACACCCCAACTACCCCAACTTGACCAAGATCCACCAGAATTTGCGACTTCATCTGATATTTTATCAATTGGCTTCGTAATCAATTCCTTTCCGCCTCTCTTTTCACTGTCAAAATCATTTATAACTTTGTCTTCATCAACGAAATCTTCCCATCCATCATTATTAAATATTTCTTTGAATTTTTTATCAGATTTCAATTCATCCGGAACATTATCATTGATGAGTTCATCATCAATATCTGATGACATGTTGGATTTTTTTTTGTGCCAAGAATTTTCATGACATTTGAGACTCTCGTGTTGTAATATTTTTGTCGCTGCATCATCATTAAATTCCCAACATTCCTGAATATTTTCTCGCTCTTTTTTATCTAATTGTGGCACATTTGTTTTTGTATTTGCAGGAGTTAAAATTTGATTTGTTGATGATTCTGTTGGAACTTCAGATGGAATTTTTACTCCTAATTTTGTGGCACCGAATCCCAATAGTTTGTTTGATTCTCTTTGTTTTTGTTGTCGTTGCGGTCGCACTTGTCTTCGTGTACTTGATTTATTTTCTATTGTTTTCGTATTATCTGGTAATTTATCATCACCATATGTTTCGTTTGTTTGGTCAACACACTCCATTTCAATTTTATTATTATTATTATGCCGTTTATTCAATGATGAATTGCACTCATCCAATGTTTTTTCCTCTTCTCTTGTTTCATTAATTTTAACTTGAGAATTAATTAAATCTATTTTCGATGATTGTACAGTTGATTTTGTGTTAGTGTGATCTGTTTCTTGAGCAGATGTTGATGATACGTTACTTACAGCTGTCTTTCTTATACATTTTTCATCGCTTATTTCTGAACTCCACGAGTTGTTTTTAGTGGTTACAATATAATCATTGTCGTCATCAGTGTCCGAATCAATGGCTGAAAATTGTTGTGGAACCCATTTTGTTTGTATTTTTCTCTGTGATGATTCACGAAATTCAACTTCTTCATCGGCACTTTCAAAATCATCACTATCTGATGTTGCCATATTATATTTTATTATTTATTTATTTTTTCTTATTTTATTGATACAAATTAAATCTTTATTGTCTTTTAATTATTGGAGAATAAAAAGAAAATTAAATATGTTATTATATTGTGTTTAGTTAAAATTCCCGCTAGAATATATAAAACAGATGGAATTGTAACCTATAAAAGTACTACACGTAATACACTTTTAATTTTTTATGAAACATTTGATAATGTGAATTTATGAACACTTTGTCATGACTTTACGAATCTGCAATTGTGTATGATATATAAACATATACATACATACACGCAATATAATTATGTGACAGTGACGTGATTGTCAATAAACGAAGATGTATGTAAAATTGTGAAAAAAGAAGAAAACAAAAAAACAAAAAAAAAAGAAAAATTTGTAATGTGATGTTGTGAGTTTTGTAGCCGTCGTGGCGTTTCAATTTCACACAAATTTGATTGCGCATGCGAACTGTGTAACTTTCGTACGTAAACTATGCATATGCAATATCTCATTATACATATATGTATTGTGATATATATAAAATTTAATGGATGCTAGCGACTATTTTTATAAAGCGGAAAATATGTGAAGTATAGACGAAAGGGCAAAGGCGCGCGATGGGAGTATTGTATTCGGAATAAATCGTGTGTATTCGTTGTTATTCGTGTACTGCGGTCAGAGACACGAGAGACGAGAAGCGTTGCGTTAGTAGTGGGGAGATATAACGTAAACGAATAACAGAGAAAGAGCGAATGAGCTACTGAGCGAACGACTGGTGGCAAGCCAAAGCCAATAGGTGTCGAGAGGGGAAAAATGAGCGAGAAAGTATAAGCAAAGGGGTGACTGTGAGTTGCTGGTTGAGAGACAGAGATACAGATGTCGTATTGAATTAGTGCAAGTGAGAAGAGTCAACTTGTGTCAGTAAAGTGGTGGAGGAAGAGAGAGAGACTCGTTCGGTTGGCACGGCATGAAAACGTTCAGGCATGTCTCGAACTCCCGGCATGCCCGTTGCTCGCGAATGATAGGATATTGGTGTGTCGTACGTTCCACAGTTTTCATCGTCTTCTACAATCGCAATTTAGTGTCATAATATACATTTGCAATTTTTCATGCAAATATATCATATGAATTATTAATTTACAAAACAATGTATCTACACATAATTATTACATATATATTAAATCCAGTGTAAATTAATTTATCTTTTCTATTTATTTGTTATATTTATTACTATCATTATTATTATTGTTATTATTATTACTATTTTTTTTTTTTTTTTGCTCCGGTTGTGTTTTAATTCGAGTTTTATTTCCGCCAAGTTTATGTATATATATATACAAATTACTTCGTGTTCATCGCAAGTAAGCAAGCACACATATTTGCCGCGAGATAGTTTCAACGTTTTGACAGTGAAAGAGAAAGAGAAGAAGAGCGTCTTGTTGGAACAAGACTTTTGTGTAAGTGTGTGTATATGTGTGTGTGTGTATATATATATATTTGTGAAATGAGGTGAAGAATATATATATATATTTTTTTTTTTCTTTATAAATTCCAATATTTTACTTTGTGTTATTCGCTGTGAAATAAGTGTTTGCAATTGGTTTTTCAATATTTTTGTATTACATCTTTTTTTTTTTTGTTTTTTCATTTTTGTTTACGTTTTTTTTTTGTTTTGTTTTGTTTTTGTTCTCTTCATTTTCTCTCATCCAATACGAATGTATTGGAATGTTACGAGTAGAATAGAGAGGTTATATACGTGACATTGATTCAGAAAGAATCTTTAGAGTTCCACCAGGTGCAGAGACTCGTTCGCTTTAAACAACAAGAGAATTCTAACCAAAAAAAAAAAAAAGATAAAAATAATATATATATATGAAATAGAATCAAAGTAATAAAAATATATTGAAGTGATGAGTTAATTATTAATATATTCAATGTCAGTAATAAATATAAAAACTTGAAATAAATTATAAATTATTTTCAAGTTAAGTGAAGAAAAAAAAAAATATATTAATTATTATAAAATATCATTTACTCTAAATCAATTAAAAATTTAATTTCATTGGAATTGAAAAATAACATTTCATAAAAAAAAAAAAAAAAAAAAAAAAAAACACTCACAAGTGAATGAATAAATTTTTTCAGTGAAGTGTGTGGTAACATAAAGTGTATACATATATATATATAAAAATAAAAACAGTGTATCAAAAAATAATAAATTAACAATAAAATCAACAAAACTGATAAAACAAAAATAAAAATTGTAAAGTAAAAAAAAATTTTTTTAAATTAAAAAAAAAAAAGGTGCAATACGTGGAATTCAAAGTGTGTAGAATAATTTTTTTTTTAACACACTGGCGTTGAGTCGTCCTGTAAAAAAAATTTGCACACACGTACATATATATATATATATATATATATTATATACATATACGTATATACGTGAACGATCTCTCTCGCTCACTCACACTTTGCCACTGATCCCGGCAATGTTAACGGTGGAATTCCGCTCTAGAGGAATCTGAAGGCGGGGACTCTGACGTCACTCCGCTCATGATAATGAGGTATTCATGATGGCGGAGGAGCAAGAGTGTCTATAGAGAGTATATTCCTCCCTTTCCCACCCATTCCCACCTCCTTCTCCTTTCACCTCTTTCTCTACGCAATTTCTTTCTTTCCCTCGCTCTCTTTATCCCCAATATTTTATCCTTTACTTCTTGTACTTATTATTTTATTTATTTATTTATTTTATTACATATATATATATATATATTTGTTTTATTTTTTATTTTTATTATATCTTCTTATTCTTACCCTGTCTTCAAAACGACAGCCTCGTTGTTCTCTCTGTGTACGTGCATTCAACTCGCGTTTACACGTACGTGTATTACATTCTCCCTCTCCACATTATTATCCTCATCTTTCTCCCTTTCTTCCAAACCCCCTCCTTGTCTCCTATATACATACAAATACCTACATACACTGTCTCTCTATACCTTCCTCTTGTCCTCTCTCTCTCTCTCTCTTGTGCTCTTGCTCTTGCTCGCTTAAACATTTTTATACTATAACCCCCCACCCTATTGAAAAACCGGTCGGTAATAGGCGAATTTTTTTTTTTTTTTTTTTTTTTTTTCTTTCTTTCTCTCTTTCAATGGATTCAGAGCGCAGTGAAATATGCCAAGGAGACGGAATGGGGAGATACCGCTTCCGGAAGGGTGGGATGTTGCCCAGGACTTTGACGGGAAGGTGTATTTTATCGATCATAATACAAGAAAAACCACCTGGATCGATCCAAGGGACAGGTGAGAATTTAAATAATAATAATACAAGATATATATTTAGATGAGAATAAAATTTTTCATATTTTATTTATATGAAATAAATTGTGTTGATATATAAATTTATATTGCTAAATACAAGATAAATTTACAATGTTTGGGTAATATTGTTTTGTCTTTTGTATTATCATTTTTCTTGATGTCCCACCGCGTGTTCACGATGATTGTGAGCGCGCGTGCACACGTTTGTGTTTGACTGGTGTTCTGGTGTTGCTGTTACACTGCCGGTGTATTGCTATTGCTGTTGCACGCACACTCAGCCAAGCCAATCGTTCGCCGCGCCCGCATTCCAAGCGCCAGGGCCGGCGCTTGCGTTTCCTTGTGCCCCCGGCGTTGTATATACAGAATCGTGTATTGTAAAATATGTATATGTATATACATAATATATCGCGAGTTTTGTTGATAATAATGACGATGATGACGATGATGATGATGATGATGATGATGATGATGATGATGATGATGATGATGATGATGATGATGATGATGATGATGATGGTTGAAGGAGAAAATTATCTTTGGGTATTTGTCAAGGTAGAAATTATGATATTTTTCAAGTATACGTATAATAAATCGTTTATTTTTCAATTTTTTATTTATATTTTATATATGATATTTGATGAAATAATCGCGGTAAATTGTTAAAAAAAAAAAAAATTATATAATTACTATTAAAAATGTTTATTTTATTTATTTTTGATGTAGCACATGGATTGATTTTTAAAATTGATAGAGTGAAAAATAGTGAAAAAATATTTGAGATAAATTGAAATTGTATCGTATGTATATATAGTGAAAAAAATATAGAGATGAAAAAAAAAGAAAAAAAAAAAAAGAGACAGAGAAGGGGGAAAATTGAGTAGAAATAAAAGATGGAGTGTGTTGGAATGCAAACGTCACGAAATGAATGTTTACTTTCACTCGTTTCTTAAAAATTCCGACATTACCTAAAATGTTCTGTTATGAGTTACTCTCTTATGTATACAGACATATATACAGATACATGAATATATGTATGTATATATATACACACACATACATATAGGACTGTATTATGTATTTGAATATTTGTTTATATGTATGATAATTCGCGTGTATTTATTGTGAAATAATTGTATACATGGAGTTTATATATACAATTGAAGATGTATAATTTTTTGTTTTTTTTTTTTCTTGAGAAATTTCCTATTAATAACTTTATGAATTTTTGCATAATAATTTAACTGATTAGAAAAAAATTTTCATTTTTATTTATTTTTTTTTGTTTTGTGAGTTTTGTTTCTGTGATATGATTAATAGTAAAATCGTTTGATAAGAAAGAGAGAGAGAAATAATAGTAATAATAATAATAATACAGGATTTTATAGATAATTACGTGATGATTATCATTTTATTATTCTCTTTTGTATTGTAAATTTTTTTTTTTTCTTTCTTTTCTTCGATTCGCGCAATTTCATTTTTTTATAAATAAAGTTCGTTTAAATGTTATTCAATTTACAGGTGATTGCGATTTAAAAAATAAAAAAAATTTTCCTAAGTTTTTACTTTTTTTCTGTTTTTTTTTTTTGTTTTTTTTTTGTTTTTTTATTTTTTTTTTTTTTTCTGATATATATCTCAATATTTCATGAGACTCGTCAATGTCACATAATTAATTCTACAAATAAACAAAAACATCATTTATTAATTCATATGAAATTTTTCACGTATAACAAATTCCAACATTAACAATGAAATAACTATAAGTGAAAAAATTTATATAACTGAAGAAGAAGAAGAAGACGAAAAAAAAGAAGAAATAAAAAAATGAAATACATCAGAATCATCACCGGAAATCCGCTCGACTCGTTTTGTTGTCACTAGTACATGGTATTTGGAATATTCGAAAATTTTTGCTTCGTGTCTCAGTTTTACGGTCGAAAATGCGACCGGAAGTGAATGGATAGACGGAGAGCACGAGAATCAGAGAAAAAAATAAAAAAATAAAAAAACCCACCTTTAATACGATTGGCTTTCGTATGTAAAATATAATGAATAAGCAGCGCAATTTACACACCCACAAGTATATATATACATAGATATAAAAATACACGCAAAGTTTAAGTAATTTGGAAGGTGAACGCGACGCGTTACGAATTTTTCGTCTGAAGTTGTTATTATTTTAATGGAGAAATCTCTTTCAAATTCTTCATGGTCGTATGTCGTTTGGATATTTGTAAGAGTTACATTCACACCATTTCAATTGTATACACATATATGTACTCCTCTCTTATTCTTCATCTTTATATATTCAATTATATTTATCTCACTCGCTCTCGATGATGTTACCCACATCGGAATTCACTTTGTATATATGCACACGTTGTATCACACACACGCTCATACATATATATATATATATAAACATATATACATAATCTTACTTATATACTCTGGCTTTCATTGAACGTGGTCGTGCAATGCATGCAAAGCGTCCACGTATTTTAAAAGACCCTCTCGAGTTGCACAATATACACGACACAGCGTGTGTCGATTCTCCTCTACATAGACAACGGACGATGACCTAACGCACTAATGTCTGTACTTATACACACAATATATACATATATAATACATTGGTATGTATGTAGTGTGCACGTTTGTTCAATACAACTGTGTGTTTACTGTTAAGAAAAACAATTTACAGATTTGTGTGTCTATAGTTAAATAGAAACGATTTATTATTGAATAATTAATATATTAATATTGTCGATATTGAAAATATTAAAAATATTTTTTTGTTCATTATTTTTTCGATTGTTTATGAATTTTATTTATTCATTTATTTATTATTTTATCTTTGTTTTTTTAAATAAACGTTGAGAAAATTTGTTTACATATAGAAAAAAATTTGTGTTGGAGAGCAAATGGAGAGAGACGATAAAACAGGCAATTTAATTTATGAGTGCGTCTGTATGTGTGTGTGTGTGTGTTTGTTTGTGTGTATGAAGATGAGAAGAAGAAAAAAAAAAAAAAAATGATTGCACAAAATTGAGGACAATTAAATTCGACATTTTTATTTGAGACTTCCTTTTGCTTCGACACCACGTCGTAATGTTGAATTTCGAGTGAGGATGTGGCAGAAAATTCGTGATGATTATCGGTGTATATGTTCGTGAATATATAAATTGTATAAAGTGTTTATTTATTTGTGTTAAATGTGTGTATGTATATATATTTATGTTTATACATCAAGTGATGGCACATTACAAATAAGGAATTCGAAGATGAACCTGCGCGTTCGAATATATGAGTACAAATATATATATATATATATATATTTATGTATATATAAATTTTGCTAATGGCCGACTACTCGTTGAACTTTCTCTTTACATCGTGTGTAAATGCACGAATGTGGATTATTCTCGTTTTTTTTTTTTTTTTTTTTTTTTTAATTCAACATTTTATACGTGAAATTATTTTTTTTATCTTTTATTTTTAATTTTATTTTTGATTCACACTTTTTTTCTCTCTCTCACTTTTTTTCTCTTTCTTTCTTTCTTTCTTTTTTGGTCTCTGTATTCGTCGATTCGACAGGTAGAAAAAAGTTTAGGGGGAAAAAAAAAATAATAATAATAATAAAATAATAATAAAAAAAAAAAAAGTCGAAGAGCGACGTTTTTATTTCATCACATTTGCATACTACGATAAAATTTACACATACAAACATACACAGAGAAATACGTGTGGATCGTAGATTCTTATGAAATAGATATTTGCATTCGTGGAAATGTGACCTCGCTTCGTGGAATTTGAACGAGACCGGTAGCCCTTTCAAAATATTCTTTGAAGCAGACACAAACAGAAAAGAAAGAGATAAAAATGGTGGTGCAGGGAGGGGAATGGAGGGGAGTGAGAGGCGATTTGGGTGAAGTGCGAAAAAGAGCAAAGAAGTTGTATGTAGAGAAAAAAAAAATAATACAAATATCAAGACAAACTTTGACTTGCTTTCATTTATTGTTATTATTGTTTATTTTATTTTATTTATTTATTTATTATTATTATTATTTTTTTTTTTTTGGTTTATAATGTTCTCGTCCTTGTCCTTTATTTTCTTTAGGCCTTTTTCTCTCGTTTTGTATTGAGTAGTTGGGGCCAAGGCCCTGTAGCCCCAAGACACTTTTGTCCAACACTTTTTATTTCATTTATCTTTTTTTTTTTTTTTTCTTCTTCTCCTCTTTTGGATGAGGGCTTTTAAACTAGAAATGATTTATGATTTCTATACGGCTACTGTGCAGGAGGATTACGCGATTTTTTTTGTTTTGTTTATTAAATAATACGACTCTGAAAGAAAAAAAAAAAAAAAAAAAAAAAAAAACAAACAAACGAAGAAAAAGAAAAATTAAATTATTAATATGTAGCGATGAATTTTGTTGAAATAATAATCAATGATATTTTTTTTGAAAAATAAAAAAAAAGTGTTGAGAGCAGGATAAGAATTTTTTTTTTTTTTTTTTTTTTTTTTTTTCACAATCTCAAATCTCAACTTGGGTGGTCCCTCGCGCTCTTTGAACGGCTTATATATAAATATAGACTTAACATAGGTAGAAAACCAATACTTGTGGCCAAACTAAATCGACACACCCTCAACAAAAGAAGCCGAAAGGCTGTTTATGTTTCGAATATGATCACTGTGATGATGATGATGATGATGATGATGATGATGAAAAAAATAAGGAAACAGAAAAAAGAAAGAAAAAAATAAAAAAGCTACGTGAATTCCGAAAATTTTTTATTTTTTACCAAGATACAAAAAAATAAAAAAGATAGAGTATGAAGTAAAAAAAATAATTGAGAAATAATTTCATATTTTTGGCGGTTTACTTCACAGAGCGAGATATTTTTATTTCTCGATTTTTCGATTATTTTTTTTTTTTCCTTTTTTTTTTTAATAATAAATAATTGTTGGGATCTAAAAATCTTGTAGGAAGAATAGTGGGAGACCTTCCTTTAATTTGGGTCACCGTGAAGTCTATTGGAATGCGTTTGGAATGCATTCTACATCCGAAAAGAATTGAAATTTTACTCTCTCCCTCTCTCTCCTCTCCCTTCCCTTCCCTCCCCCATCTTTGTCACTGTTTCTCGTTCTCTCGCGCTTTTTCGCTTGCGTACACACACAGAATACCAGGATGACACGATCAACAAATTTACAGCGTCCGGTACTGGTGCTTTACCTCAAACAAACGCCGACAATTTTCCACAGAGTAATTTGACAAATTTTTTTTGTTTTCATTTTTCTCTCTCTTTTTCTTTCCTTCTTTTCATCTTTTATTCATTTATTTATTTATTAATTTTTTCTTTTATCCCATCCATTTTTATTTATTATTATTATTATTATCAATTTATTTTTGTTCAGTCAATTGGAAAGTAATTGCATATTATAAAATTTATCTTTATCTCTTTTTTTTTTTTTTTCTTTTAATTTTCTTTTCTTCTTACTCTTACAAATTATACAAAATTATTTTAATATATATATATATATATATATTTTTTTTTCTAATTATACTATTAATGTGATGCCGGATAATAGTTTAATGTCGTTTATTATTCATGTTCTCGTATTCACTTGTCTTTGTGTTGCGAATGCATTGACGTACATTCATGAATACGTAAGTAAATACGCGTATACACGTATACACACACACACACACACACACACGTGTAAAGAACGAAATGGTAGACACATATGTGTATATACATATATACTGACACGCATTTTGACCACCTTTAATTCAGTGTTTGGCGCAACCGGTATATAGCATGCAAGTAACTGGCCCTCTTGTGCCTAAAAATAGATTCTGGCGGCTTTTAAGTGCATTCCCCGTGAGACGCATCCAACTGAGTCCGTGAGGGATTGTCTCTCACGTTATTAACATCAATCCAAGTGATATATATTAATTTTTAATTTTACTTCAAAAAAAAATATATATATATATTTATATATATTTCGTTCTCCCTCTTACCCCTATTTTTTATTCTTATCATTCTTATCATGTTCTGTTTATTATTATTATTATTAATAATTTTGTTTTTCACTACATATTGAATTATCAAATTATTTTTAATGAAATCAATTTACTATACAATTTATTGTTTAATTAATTAATTATTTTAAAAATGTTTTTTTTTGTTTTTTTCTATATACAATTTGTTCAAGTATAAAATATATGTGTATATATATATATTTTAATCATCTTTTAATTTTAGAATTTTTATAATTTTATATGTATCTATAAATATGCGTGTATGTGTATGTGCATTTCCTCGAAATATTTTGGTATAAAGCTATTTTCAATTTACCGTAGACTTTGCTCACGTCGTTTCCTATCATTTTAGTATATATATATATATATATAAAGAAAGAATTTCGTACATACTATGTATAAATATATCGTCAGTGTGGCAGCGAAAACGCGCGCATGTTTTTAGCGGCTCTTGGAATGCGAAAGATTTTTCCTAAACACAGATGGCGACCAGTTGGCTCGTTGCCGTTTTTCTCTTACTCACTTACGCACTCGAGTTACTCACCTTCATCTACACTCGGATTCCTCTTCTTTTTCTTTATTTATTTCTTTTTTTTTTTTTTTTTTTTTTTTTCTTCATTTTTTTCTCATTTGATAAGATATTTTTTTTTTTTTTCGGTGAATTGAAATTTTTTTTTCGCAAAATAAACATTAGATCTCTCACCCCGTTGCACTTATCCATAAACAGACAAATTAAATAATTTATAAAAAATCATAATAAAAACTACAAATATTCCGTTGGAATTTTTTCTACGTATCGTAACAAGACATTTTCTTATTAATAGCAAATAACACGTGTACAAATGTCTGTTTTACCTTCATGCGTATATTTACGCGTACAATATATACATTTATATTGCTTTCTCATTCTATTTATCACTTTGTGTGTGTATCTGTGTGTGTGTGTGTGTGTGTGTGCTTCATTCTTTTGTATACGCATGAATCAATCGCTTTGTACAAAAGCAATAAAGAGACGAGGGGGCCATGACACGAATTACAGCACACGGGCCCGGGAATCTTCCCAAACATGGATAACACACGCATTCCTATTGCATGATCATTTTTTTTTTTTCTTCCTTTTCTTCTCTTCTTTCGTCTCACAATATATTTATTTATTTAATTTTTCTTTAATTTTTTGTTTGTTTGTTTTGTTTTATTTATTTATTTATTTATTATTATTTTTTTTCCTTTTTCATTTAGTCATTATATAATTATCAAATATTTTGTTTATATTTTAATTCATCACTCTGTAATGATGAATCAATTCTTTTTTTTTTTTTTTCTTCTTTTATTTAAATAAAAAAAAAATGTATGAAAAAGAAAATGAATTAATTAATGGAATAAAATTGACAAAAGACAATGTGACAATAATTAAAATAATTTTCACCAGCAAAATATTTATAAATTATTCAATATATTCAGATTGAATAAATAATTTGTTGAAAAATATATTGAACAAAGTATTTGTATAAATAATATTGCGTATTTATGATAATGAAAAAGAAAAAAAAAAAAAAAAAAAAAAAACAACCAATGAATAAACAATTTGTGCTCTTGAAATATTTTACGGGATAATTTATAATTTTACATCTACGATATTTTTTTTTTTTTTTTTTTTTTTTTTTTTTTCCAATTTATTCACAATTTATGATTTTCCTATGTACTACATATTAAATCGTTTGCTTTCTATATCTCAATTCCAACCTTAACTAAATGTACGCAATAATTTTTAGTCATATATATGTAAAATACCCACGCGTGTGTTTATATATCTCACATGTTTTGCCGTCACATCGATATAATACACCTGACGTACCAGTGCCAGTGAATGTATCAAAGAAACGAGTGTAAATTTGCCACTTTGACTACTACACTGTATAATATTACCCGTCATTCAGGACAACTTATAATTCTTGTGTGAAATATATACGTGGACATACGTGGCGAGACAATTGGAATAAAAATTAGACACTTTTTATTTTATTTATTGATTTGAATAAATAAATAAATAAATACATATATATATATTTTAATGGGGTCTTGTACAAAATTTATTAATAAATATTTACTGATATTTATATTACTACTTTTTTTTTTTTTTTTTTTTTCTTTGTTAATAAAAAAAATTGTAATTACAATATTTCTAATGAATATGAGTATATATTTACCGATTCAATTTAATTGAATATTATCGAACATTTTAATGCGATTGTAATAGTAAGAAAAAAAAAAAAAAAAAAAAAAAAAAAATTATTGAGTTCATGGTAATTTTGTAATAATGATGTATGGTAATGAGTAAATGTGAATTGAAATGATTGTATTTGTAATGTTAGTCTGCAAGATTACAAGGTCAACTTGTCGTTTTATTTCGAGGCAGTGGAATGTTCGTAATCAATACACACACACACACACACACACACATATATATATATATATATAAACTACAATATCATAATATTGTTAAACTCTTTACATTCGGCTGATAATTTTCGTGATGAATAAAAATTTACTTTATAATTTATATACTATCAAAGTTCATATATATATATGAGTAAGAATAAACGCAGAAGATAAAATAATTTTTGAATAATTTGTGAAATTGTGTAATACACACGAGTACATTTTGATGATTGAGTTTTTTTTTTTTTTTTTTAATTTTTTTTTATTTTTTCTAAACATATCTACAGAATTAATATTCTATCGATTTATTGTAATTAAGTAATCTTATTATTATTATTAATTATTTTCTCTTTTATTTTGTAACTTCATTATCGTATGAGGCATAAGATTCTATATATGTATGAAGAGAAAACATGAAACAGGTACATGAAATATTTACCATCAACAATTGTATATGATCTCTCGCTATTCGTTTTTACCTTCTCACTCTCGATACACATATATAGTACATAGTATGTATATATATATATTACATGTAGTAATTTAATTTAAAAGGTAATTGAAGAAGAAAAAAATTCACGCGCTCGTATATCTCTTTGGTGATGACAGAAGAGAGATTGCGCACAACTCATACACATTCACTTTGAATAATACGTATATAATATACAATAGTATTGGTTCAGCACAAGTATACTATATACTATATAATAATAATAATAATAATAATAATAATAATAATAATTGCTTAATATGCATTCAAACGATATATATTTCAAATTGATGTAACTAACGAAAATTACTAATTGTAATATTTATCATCGAACCCTCAAAAATTACACACATGTCTATATATATATTAAACAAATAAACAATATTTCACAATATTGATTGAGAAAAAAAAAAAAAAAAAAAAAAAAAATTTATAATAAATAAATAAATAAATAAATAAATAAATGAATGAATAAATAATAATATACAAAATAGAGAGTTTGATAAATGATGTGATATTTTTTTATTATTATTATTTTTTTTTTTTTCACTCTGTGTCTGTTCCACAATCGATTGTGAAAATTTATCCATTTGTTTGAAAAATTCTTTTTAAATTATTTTTCTAATTTTTTTTTCATTAATTTTTTTTTATTTACGTTTTTTTTTGTTTTTGTTTATTTGTTCAGATGACGATAAAGAGGGTGAGAGGTGGTCAAGGGTTAATTGTGGAATTTGAATTTTAGATGACGTCAAGGGTATTTGGATTACCATAAAAATGTATAAGAAATATTTAACTAAATTCACGATTATTATAATGTATATGTGTAGGTTTTATTCGTTACGCTCGTCACTGACCCCAACATTCCATTACCATGACGTGGGTGGATAAATAGACGCGCAATTCGTGATAAGTGCATGACAAATAATACTTGATAAGCGATAAACATTTATCCTAAAAGGCCGCGAAAACGAGTGAGAAAGGGTAACAGAAGAAAAAAAAAAAACAAAAAGTAATAATAATAATTAATAAATTTTTATTATTAATATATATATTTTTTTTTTATCAGTCTATAAATATAATTTAAAGTTGTATGATAAAATTAATCAATAATAATAATAATAATAATAATAATAATAATAATAATAATAATAATAATAATAATATAGTGAATAAATAAGTGAAAAAATTTATTATACTTATAAATGACAATTTACAATGAAAAAAAATATAATAAATAATATATATGTGTATAGTAAAATTGAATGATAAAATGAATATGAAATTTATTTTCACTCACGAGTGAAAGATTATATCGACGTTAAAATATCACAAACGAGTGAAAGAGAAGCTAATAAAGTCTCACACCAATTGTGTATGTATATGTGTACGAGTACAAACGAGAAATGGAATACAAAACGAAATAACCAAGTGTGTATATATACATGAGTCTACACACACACACATATATATATATATATATATATGTATGTGCATACAGACAGATTTACAGATACTTGTGTATATATATTTATGTACAATGTTGTGTGATGGTGTGCAGTAATGGCAATGGTGTTGATGGTGGTGGGTTAACTGGTATGCAGGGGTTTCACTCGCATTCCTGCAATACCTGCTCGCGCCTCCGTGGCGCTCTCCCACGAGCACAAAGCCCCGCACAAAATGTATATATCAGCGCACATCATGCAACAATTCTATGTATATATATAAATTTTCACATATGTACAACTAAAATGCCGTTGAAATTATTTGACAGTAGAATTAAATGTACATAGAGTTTGATTTTTAAATATTTCATACGATTTTAAATCCAATTATTTATATATCATTGTTATTTTTATTTATTTATAAAGTTATATACGTTTATTAGTTAATTTAATTATACATATATATATATATATATATATAACTTTTTTTTTTTTTCGTTAAAAATATTTAGTGATGGAGTTTTGTGTGTATTTACTATAAATGTATTTTTTCTTCCTTTTTTACTTTGTTTCTCTCTTTTGTTGTTTTTTTTTTTTTTTTTTTTTTTTTTTTTTTTTCATCAAAATTGGCTTTAACTATTAACCTCTTTTTACTCGGCAATTGTATATGTTACCTCGAGGGGAAAATAGGTAGAGATGAGTGGAAGGGACAGAGGGTAAGGAATTTCGGACGCACGCTCTCTTGCGTAATTGGGTACGGGCCCGCGTCCGATTTTACGTAAATGCAGTTTTCCAAATATCCCCTGTATTTCATCATTGGCAATCAGTAATTATCTTTTGTACTTTGTAGCCATTTGCAGACTGCCAAGGGGAAATATAAAAAATAAATAAATAATAATAATAATAAAATATTGAGAGAGGAAGAAGAGCAAAAATGGTACG
The DNA here is from genome assembly GCA_963920625.1 of Dinocampus coccinellae. NCBI lineage: Eukaryota > Metazoa > Arthropoda > Insecta > Hymenoptera > Braconidae > Dinocampus > Dinocampus coccinellae. The sequence goes on from OY987186.1 coordinate 13,999,795, forward strand.
AAAAAATATCAGGGTTGATCAATAAATTATTCTATTACTTCAATAAAAAGTTTTTATTAAATAAATAATTTTTTTATTTGGTCATTTATTTTTTTCTAATTATATTTAAATTTATATAAGCAAAAAAAATTTTTATTTTTATTTTTTTTTATCTTTATTATTATTATTATTTTTATTATTTTTTTTTTTTTTTTGCCATTAAAAAAAATTTTATACAAATTTTTTTATTTACTTTTATGTTATTTATCAAATGAATATATACATATATAATAATATATATATTTTCGTTTCTTCTACTTTTTTTCTTCTGATGAAATAGGTAGTTAGGAATTCGAAATGTTACACACGCATCGCACAAGACGTCGATGAGTCTCAATAAAATTCCAGTCAAATTCTTACATCACCTTTTTTTTTTTTTTTTTTTTTTTTTTTTTTACATGTAAAAATTCCACAGACAATTTTTCTTTTTTCTTTATCAAAATTAATAAAAAATAATCAAGAAATAAATAAATAAATAAATAAATATCAAGTATGAATTATAATAATCCGTTAATTTTTTTATTTTCACTTAAAAGTGATTTTAATCTAATCAGTAATTCAGTCAATACTACAAATCATTGGATTATACACAAGTAGTGGCACTAGTTAAGTAGCAGTAATAGTAGTAGTAGTGGTAGTGGTAGTGGTAGACAGCTCGACATCTTCGGTCGTGGTTCGTGAAGCGTCTTAACCTTGGCATGTCGTTGTATTGCAGAGCAGTAATGCAAATTCAGATGTTTTTATTAGTCATTATATTCTCTTTCTTTATAATTTCTCGTACTCTATATAATACATTGAATAAATAATACCCTTTATTCTCCTTATTCATAATTAAATAAATAAAATCGTGACTCTTTTATATATAGACACACTCACACACACGAGTATTATGCAGTTATACGAATTATTAATGGACTATTGGACTTTGTGATTGTATATTTCATTCAGTGGTAAATAAAATTGACAGGAATATTATTTATATATATTAAGTTTAATTATATTTATAAAATATGCATTGTCATTTATTATTGTATATATTGAACAGTTTAATACAATTAATTATTTTGCATTGAATAGTTTTCGAAAGGGAAAAAAAAAAATTATGATAATAAAAATCTTTTTCTTTTTTTTTTTTTCATTTTTTTTTTTAATTATTTTTTATAATTCGTCATTGTCTTGGGTTTTAAATGGTAAATGTGAGGAATAATGAATGAAAATATTTATATATAAAACAAAGGCCAATCAATGCATATATGGTTTAATGTATTTAACAACCGAGTTTTATTAGTGTAATGACTGGTATGTTATAATACAATAGAATGATCAATTAGCAATTAGAGATAAGTGTGTATACGATATCTAATATAAATAATCTTTTAGTACACGTGACCTGAAATGATCACGTACATTTTTCCGTCATTACATGACAAATATTTTTCTTTATTACAAATTCTTAAATAATTATTAATACATTGAATATATATATATATATATATACATAAAAAAAAAAATCTTTATAAAATATTGGTAATAAAAATATGATATCATATTAAATTGATGATTTTTCGTGTGATTCACTGATTACTTTAAATTGTTATATTTTTTTCCACGCCTATATTTTTCTATTCTTTGTTTATAAATTATTATTATTATTAGTATTTTTTTTTTCTTTTTTTCTTCTTCTATATATCCGCATACACTCTAAATGAGTCATCAAAAGTTCTTTTGTCTGCTCGCATTTTATATTTTATTTATTTATACAGTTTCATTATAATGGCAATATCATAAAATAATTTTTCACACAACAAATAATAATTTGTTTATTTTTTACAATATATATAATATATAATTTTACTAAAATTTTATTATTATTATTACTTTTTTTTTTTACATTTGAATTTTTTAAAACAGTTAAAATTATTATTTTGCAGATTTACAAAACCGCAAACGTTCGCTGACTGCATTGGAAATGAATTGCCATTGGGCTGGGAGGAGGCATACGATAAACACGTGGGCGCTTACTACATCAATCATGTTAACCGTGAGTGTTACTATTTTTTTAATTTTCTTATTCTTCATTTCAATACTTTATTCATTTCAATTTATTGTTCGTGTCATAATTATTATTAATTGATCCATTAATTTTTTTATTATTAATTTTTTTTTTTTGTATTTTTTTTTGTATTTTTTTTTTTTTCATTGTTTCGTTTGATATCCTTCACCTTTCTCTTCAATCGATTGCGACAAATATATCGATTTTATTATCAGCCATTCGTATCATATCGTATTTGTATATATAGTCTGGTTGTTGCTTCGGTGAATATTAATGGATATATCGTAATCTTGATGACCTCGTGGATAAGTCATAGGAATTTCTTGTTTGTTCCACTTTATTAACTCACGTGTAAATATATACTTTGAGTAATGTATATAAATATGTTTGGGAATTTTATTATTATATATATACAGGGCGTGATAGTAGTGAATAAAATTATGTATTACGTAGTGTACACACAATTCAATGAAGTATTTTATTATTTCGTTTCAACGAAAAATCATTTATATATATATAATTACATATTTTATTTATTATCATTATTAATATATGTATTGTTTTTTTTTGTCTTTTTTTTTTTTTTTTTTTTGTTTTCTCTTCCTAGAGTCTACCCAATTGGAGGATCCACGACAGGAATGGCGGGCAATACAGGAGGCAATGCTTAGGGAATATTTACAAACTGCACAGGACGTACTTGAGGTAAGATATTAATTTTATTCTATTTATTTATCATTGTCATTTAAATATTTAAATGACAATATGAATTACAATGATTGAGATAGAGTTGTGTCTGTGTGTATGTGTATGTGAGAGGGGAAAAAAAAAAAAATTATATTGTATTCACATTCATCAGTGAAAAATAGAAAAATAATAATAATAATAATAATACTTATAATATATAATGAATTTGAATGGACAGATAAAACTCTTTCGACAACAAAATTTATTATTATTATTATTATTATTATATTTTTTGACTTGTGCGTTGTGACCGATGCGGGTCATATTTAACGGAGCTCCTCTTTACTATTTTTTTTTTTTTTTTTCCTCTTTTTTTTTCTTCTGTGTCTTGTCCTTTATTTCTGTCGTCGCAGTCACGAATTCGACTGTAATGTCCATTTCCTGTCCAGAGAATCGAGTCAGTATAAAGAGAAAAAAAATTAACAACAATAATAATGGATTGGATTATATTATATATATAATGTGTGGGCGTTGACGAGGATTATGCGATAATTCATAAATATCATGATGAATTATACACAAGTGTATTTATAATAATATTAAATATTATAGAATAAAAAATCACTGGAAAAAAAAAAATATTAAAAATTTAATGACTAATTAAATCATAGAATTGTTATTTGTTTGTGTGTGTTTTCTTGGGATAATTTAATAATAATAAAATATTTATTTGTAAATGTAAATGGGTGATTTACATTCTAAAGTTGGAGAGAGCGACAAATCTACTATTAATGAGAGAGAAAAAAAAAATATATATATATATATATATATGTGTATAATGTGAGGGGACCGCGATGTTCCAGTATTTATAAGACAGGAAGTGTTTATTCTGTCGTGGGAAATCATGGCACTTCCGGTCCTACAGTTGAGTATTATTTATGGATGGGCAAGTGTTTTACACCTCTCACTCACTTTCACAATCGCATTTGCACACATCACATCGAACATACTTGTACATTTAACATATCCATATAACATATCCATACGCATATCACAATGATAAATCTATAAAATTCTTGAAATTTTTTTTCAACACACTCACATTATATTGCATTATAAATGCGTGCACGCAAAATATTTACGTGATTTACTGTGTTTGGCAAACGTGTTTTGCCTCAAGATATTTTTGTATTTAAAGAAACATACCGATTTCATCATTTTTCTCTTTTTTCCTTTTTTAAATACATTTTTTAATTTTTATTACGTTATTCTTTTTTTTTTTACTGGTACTTTTTTTTTTTTTTTTTTTTTTTTAATTTTCTCTTTATTTACTCATTAGAAAGCTGTTGGCTGAGCGTCAATATAATAGATATACACGCGGAAATAAAAATAGTATCGAGCAAATTATTATCAATATCGATCATTGTGTTGTAAAATGAAAAAAAAAAACAAAAAAACAAAAAACAAAAACAAACAAAAAAAATTAAATAATACAAAAAAAAAATTAATTTTTTTTTTTTTTTTTTTCTCTATTCATTTTCACGGTGTGAATACCAATGTCAAAATAATTTCTCTTTTTTCGTCGTCTTCTTCTTCTTCTCTCTTATTCTTTCATCATTTACATTTAATTATTCCTCAATATTTATATATATATATATTTTTTTTACATAATTCTACACAAACATTCATCGAGATTTCACGCATCGTACTACAGATAAAATATATAGATGCAATCGCGCGAGTGCGCGCACAATTCTTGTTTATGCATGTAATATATCTATACATAAATTCAACAGATACATATATATATATATATATATATATACATATACAATACATGTGTTTGTGATCACGCGCGTGAGTTGAAGGCGTGTGGCACGCCAAAGGGGCTTGCATTCCGATGCAAATGGCCTCCCCACTACGACTACTATTACTATTACTACTACTACTACTACTACTACTACTACTACTACTACTACTATTACTACCACTATTACTACTAGTTGCAAAATATATATATATGAGTATAGTCACTACCTCGATGCTGGCGCCCTCGTCTGTATACACCTCGTTCATTCGCAACGTGTTTTTCTCGCTCATATTTCGCTCCATCATCCAATTCTATTCTATTTCTTCGTCAAATCTTTTTTTTTTTTCTCTTCCACAAATTTAACTTTTTTCTTATATTAATATTAATTATTATTATTATTATTATATATTTGATAAACAAAAAAAGATTTATATTTTGACTGTAATCATACAGTTGCCAATTTAAAAAAAAAAAATTAAAATAATAATATTATTATCTGATAAATAACGATAATATGGAAATTTTATCATAGCTCATTATTACATTTGAATTATTCGTAATTTTTTTATTTGTTTTTTACTTTTTATTTATTATTTTTTTCTTTGTCTTTTTATTGTGAGGGAATATAATGAGGTGAATAAGGTGAAGAAAGTGATGAGAGAACGGGAAGAGAAGGGAGAGTATTTAATATGTACTCTGATAAGAATAGTTGAATTAATTTATGTGAGAGTTAATATTTATACGGTATTGTAGTTACATTTTGTGCTGCTGTATTGCGCATTTAATTTATTTTATGTATATGAAAATAATTATTTTGCATTGCATTGCATTTGCCGTAAAGTTGCCAAGAGGGCATTGATAACTTGTCGCATGCGTTAATGGTGTCAATACGAAATATATATGACTGTATATGTATGATATGTGAATATATTATGAGGGGTTGAGGTGGTGGAAACCGGTATAAAAGTCTCTCTCATCCAAGAGATTGATACAAGTGTGTACGTGCTCGATGTCGCGTATTCTCGCCCACTCATATATATATATATATATATATATATATATTATTATTATTATTATTTTTTTTTTTTTTTTTTTTTTTTTTTACGTTCACAAAATTCTTAGGCAGTGGGTTTCTCGTCATTGCTATAAATAATTGCAATAACGATTAAATTAAAGTTCTAAAAATATTCAACAAAAATTATCAAATATATATATATATATATTTTTTTTTTTTTTATTTATTATAATTATAAAACAAAAAAAAAATATTATTTTATACTTGAAAAAAAAAAAAAAAAAAAAAAAAAAAAAACAATTGTTTCTTTTATCACGTTGACACTTGAGTGAAATCTTATCGTTGAAATTTTCAAAATTTATCTCTTGTATATAATATAAAATGATAGATGTTTTTGGGTTATTTGATTTATTTTTTTTTATTTTTTTTATTTTATTATTATTATTTTTTCACTATCAAATATTTGTTTGCCACTATCGTTACGCGCGTGTGTCATGAGGTCGCTTCATCTCCCTCTCTTTCTCGCTGTTTGTGAAAATGAGGGCGGTATGAGGGGGAAATCATGACCTCAACGAACTTTCGCAACGATTCTCAACGTGTGAACCATCAAGTTTTTCTTCTTCTTCTTCTTCTTCTTCTTCTTCTTTTCTTTTCGTTTATTCATCTTTTTATTTGTGAAAACACACGCGGTGGTTTTCATTCACCCCACATGTATATTTATATGTGTGTATATAGAAAAGAGATATAGGCTGAGGTTTCTGGATTTATTTCTGTCTTTTTCACTTACACGCGAGTTGTAATCATGTCTGTATTCGCTCGTTTCGTTCCAATATGGAATCGTTGACCCGAGTTGCCGGCTGTGAGAAAAAGGGGTACGGGAGCAACGAGCACTGAGAGTCTTGCGATGATTCCGCACCGCGGAAAACGCAATATGGTCGGCGCGGAATCCCGACGGCATTGCACATATATGAAGTTTGCGCTGTGTAACAACGTATCATTTCAGCGTGCAACTATGCGAAACAAGACCATTAAACGTAATGACAAAAAAATTTGGATGATGTAAAAAAGAGGAAATATATATATATTTTTTTTTTTCCAAATTCAATCAATTCTTCGTTGTACTCGTATTTATTTTTATCATTTAATGGAATTCAACATTAAACGAAAATAGAAAAAATTAAATTTTTTTTTTTTTTTCCTTTTGTTTTTTGTCGAATAATAATTAGTGTGAGATAATTTTTATTGTTATTAATAAATTTTTGATTAAATTAATATTGATATTTCAATAATGTAAATTTATTACTTGACATTATATTTTTCTGGAATAGTGTAAAAAATAGATGAAAAATATATACAAATAATTTATTATTTTATTATTTTTAAATAGAAAAATGTTTTGAAAGTGTTTTGTTTCGCTCGTTTAACGTTTTATTTGTACTTTACCGTACCCAATTTCATTGAGGTTGGTCAGTTATTATATATTTATGCCAGTTTATCTTGTTCAAATTGTTGTTGCATTGAAATTATTTCACGTGAAAAATTATCTTAAATACTGTAAAAATTATGAAATAAATAATTTTAATATTTCATCAAATGTATAAAAATAAATATTTTATATATATTCATTTGGAGATACCGCAATTTTTTAAATATTTTTTTCTTTCTTTTTGCGACAAATTATATACACTTTGAAGGTAATTTCATTATCCTTGAGAAGTCACGTGGTGTTGTCTTACGAGATCAATCGTGATCATCACTTGAAATTATTTTTTGGAAATTTTTTTATTTATTTCCTCTTTATTCTTCTATTTACGTTGAGAGAAATAATAAATTAGCAATTAAAATTCCAGCTTGTATTTTAGTTCTCGTTTGGCAACGGTCACATGTAACTATAACTATATATATATTCAGCACTTGTGTTCACTTGTGGTCTGTCCCCAAAAATGTCACCGTCGGGCCAAAGATTCTTCTCGCGCACGAAATTCGAAGAATTCTTGGCCGGCGACTCGGCAATCGCCGTGTCGGAACGCCAAGCACAACCGCACAGAGTGCAAATGCTTGCTCTCTCAAAATATTTTATATACTCAATACATATATACATTTTATATACATAACATTAATAATGTTCTTTGGCACAATTTACTATGTGAATTTACGTATAATTCATTGTTGTAGTGTTAAATTTACGTGATACGCGTTGTAAATTTTACAAGAAATTATGTCACCTATGCAATTATGACATTGTCATTGTTAAATTTTTATCAATCACATGAAAATTACACTTTTTTTTTTTTTTTTTTTTTAATTTCAAAATTTGTAAATATTTTTATTTGTACATCATACACTTTCCAAATATATCACACACACACACACACACACACTAGAAATAATATCATAAATTAAAATCAATTAAAGTATAAAAATAATAAGTTAAAAAAAAAAAAAAAATACATAAATAAATAAATGAACTGTGCAATGAAAATTGAATAGGAGGAATTCCATCGAAAAATTGAATTCACTTAGCGGCTCGGTGGGAAGTGAGATAATTACCGGCAACTAATCTCATGGGATTCAGCTTGACCATAAAAAGCTATGCCTGAATAGAGTGAATGTATTTATATATACATATGTGTGTGTGTATGTGTTTGTGAGTATGTGCATAACCCTCGAGGCTCTCGTCCGATCTCCATCGTCGCTTGTCAACGCTACATAGTAGTAGTATTGCCATTTTCTGGCGTATATATAAACACATATAATACATACATGTGTATCTATATATGCGAAGTGTGGGCCGTGTTCAGAGAGTGGACATCAGCTACGGTGACTTGGCACAAGCGAGCTCGCCTGCCACGAGAGATTGGAATGTTTCCTGTCCACTGTTTTTTTTTCTTGTTTTTTTTTTTTTCTCCCTTTTCTCCCTCTTCTCTGACCCCCCCCCCCCCCCCCCCCCCCCGTTTCACGATCTTCCTCACTCTCTCTCTCACAACTTCTCATTGCTCTGTTTCTCTTCTCATCTCTTAAATGCATTGGCATAAAACGACGCGATGTTGGCTCCACCGCCGTTTCATTCTCCTCTCGTCTCCACTTCCCCTCTACGTCGCCCACCATTGGCTCCATCAGCCGCTTCGTCTCACCCATTTCCCCCCTTCATTACTACGGGGCCCAGTGTGTACGAGTGCGCGTGCGCATGCCGAGACTTTTGGCGTAGTGGCTCCCGGTGTTACGCTCGTAGGGCCACTCGGATATTCGCAGAGTCACCGAGAACGCCCGAAGGCTAACGAACGGTCAGCCCCGGGGACTGTCACACATTTATTATATTTGTATACACATACACATATACATTCAACTGTAGCCAAACATCATGAGGCATCAGGTAGATACCGTAAATCGTTTTTCGACCGAAAATAACCGCGCCCTCAGTCGCGCGGTCACTCTTGCGATGCGGGTATTCAAACACGCGGGGCATAAAAGCGCGTCATGCGTGCTCTTGACATCGTTACGGATGACAAGACATGGAATTTCAAAGATATTATTTTTATTAATCTTTACTCACACACAGATTTTATACATATCCACATCTACGTATATACCTATACAATTTTATAATCATTATCATCACAATTATTATTTATTTATCTATTTATTTAATTACTTTTTTTTTGTTTTTTTTTTTTTTTTCTTTTTTTTTTCTCGATACAATAAAACATTTGATTAATTTATAATTTAAAGTATAACATTGTCGGGGAGGGGAGGGGAGATAAAATTTTTTTATTTTTTTTTTATATTTTGTAAGACATTAATTAATTTTATGCAGTAATGAAATATTTTCCATGATCATCTGTCGACGAATGTTGTTCTAATGACGTTCATTGCTTACACACACACACAAACACATATATATATATATATATATGTATTTTTGTTTTTTGTTTTGTTTTGTTTTATAATGACTTTGACCTTTGAGGCCGAAACGTGCACGTGCGATGTTAAGTGTGTACTCTGGCATTGCACACATTCACATTACTACATTGACGACACACATATAGATACACACACACACACACACACACACACACTTATTACATATATGGGCACAAATGGCCCAGAGAAAACGGTCGCACACTGATGTTGATTAATATTTTTACATTGTACAATTACCATATATAAATTCTTTATTTCATATATATATATATACATATAGTAAATCATATTTTCTTATTTATTTACAATAAATAATTTCAAATAGGATATTATAGGAGGTTACATTAATATCTTTGATGAGGATTTGATGAAGGATAAATATAGAGGTGGGGAGAAAATTGCGTCTGAGCGAAAAATGAGTGAGTAAGATAAAGAGAGAAAAACATGGAACGAGTTATATACATAGAAGAATGATGAGGATGTAGACGAAGAGAAGATGAAAGACCCAACAGTATATATACAAGGGATAAAAGAATGCATGAAGGTGGAGAGAAGAGGAGAAAGAGGTGGAGAACCCTCGTACGATGGCATCGTGACCTTGCCGGCCATGTAGGGTCGACGCACGCCATTGGTTGACGGAGCCAACGCTCAACGTTTCAACTCATTCGCAGCCCTATACACAAGCAATACTATTACATATACATATGCATTTACCCTTTATTCACCTTTGATAAATGGCGAAAAAAAAAAAAAAAAAAAAATTGTAATTGAAAAAAAAAAAAAAATTGGTTCTCTTTTTATTTCATTATCAATTTTTTTTTTTTTTTTTTTTTTTTTTTTTTTTTTTTTTCGTCTCAATTGTACAGTGATAAGAAGTAATATTGAATTACAGTTTGAAATCTTCTTTTTATCCGTGAGTTTATAATAATGATGATTTTTCTTTAATGTGAAAAATATTTTTTTTTTTTATGTTGTTCACTTTTTGCCTGTTTTTAATTTTATTGTGGGTTTTTTTTGTTGTTCTTCACTTGGGAAAAATTTATTGAATTTACAAAATATGATGAATTGATGGAAACGTGAAAAAAAAAAAAAATACTCATCGAATTTATCAATTGTTAGATTATAATTTTTGCAAAATAAATATTTCAATAATATTGAGATGTTACGTGAAAAAAAAATAAAAAATATTTTACATGAATGAGTAGGTGTTATACATATCGTAAATATATACACATTAGTATGCATATGTGTGTGTGTGTGTGTGTGTGTGTGTGTGTGTGTGTGTGTGTGTGTGACAGTGTTTGTATATGTGTACATAAAATTGAATGTACTTGCGCGTGAGAAATGAGATGCGATAAAGAAAATGTTAAATAAGCATTAGAGGTGAGATAAGAAATGACGCGATGTTGTTCAATCATGATTTACGTGCAAATATTTCAAATATATATATTCATGTATCACATATGATACAAAAAAAAAAAAAATTAGAAATTTTTCAAAATATTTATATGTAGTAATTGTTTAAAACAAAAAAAAAAAACCAAAAAAACAAAAAAAAAACAAAAAATCGTGTACTTTATCTGAAATGACAAAGTAATAATTGATATCTGTAGTGATATACACACAGGTATATTTATATTTATAGAAAATATACGATAGTAATATTACATTCCATTCATATCAACATTTCTTCATTTGACGTTGCATCGTGTCTATAAAGTTTTTTTATTACACTATCAATACTTTATTTCTCATTTTTGTTTTATAATTTATACGCAAAGAAAAAAAAAAAAAAAAAACTTCCCCATTGTTCAATGACAGTGATAGACAATAGTAATAGAAAAAAAGAAAAAAAAAAAAAATATATATATATATATAAACAATTTAAAGAATAAATGAATAATATTTAAAAATAATTATCAATTGATTTGCTTGATATTCTCATTTATTATTATTTCATTCAATACAATTTAATTAATAAATATATTCCTATTTCACAGATAAATATTGAAACTGTGCACGTGTTTATTATTTTTACCAATTGGCGATATTACATCCATATAATATATGATTTTCAATATTTTTATTTTATTTACAAATGGATATTAATAATTTACAATTATAATTATTTTTCTTTTTTTTTTTTTTTTTCTCTGAAACTTCTTCACATTGATTGTCTCTGAATTATCATGAATGCTTATGTTTATATGTGTTTATATGTATACGATACATACAACTTTGGTTCGTGTATTTGTTTTTGTTGTTGTTGTTGTTGTTGTCATCGTTGTCGTTGTCGTTTATTTTTAATTGGCGCCGGCGTCGAGTTAATTGGAAATTCGTGGGGGTATATATAACTACCATCCAAGAGAATTTCGATGAGCCTGAAGAGTCATGGGAATAAGTTGGAAGGGGATAAAACGAGAAAAGACGACAAACACACACAGAACGAGAGAGACGGAAGGACAAGAAAGACAGGTAGACTGACAATGAAACAGAGTGGGAGAGATTATGAGCGGTAGCGAACAAGCACAGAAAGAATGGATGGAAAATAAAAATAAAAAAGATTGATATACCGCGACGATGAAATAATTGTTTACATTTTTCCATCATCTGTTGATTATTATTAAAATATATATTCATAAATAAATATTGACGTGTCACAAATATATATAAATGTGTTTATGTGTCGTGATGTTATTGAAATAATATATATCTACTTCTTAAATTTTTTTTTTTTTTTTTTCATTTTTCATTTATTTATTTATTTATTTTTCTTTTTTTTCATAAAAAAAAAAAAAAAAAAAAAAAAATGATTGAGAGATGTTTTGAGTATATTAACAAATAATTTGTCAGATATTTGGGAAATTTTTTATATATTTGTTTTTCTTCTTGTTATTTTTTTAATGTATCATTTTTGAATTAGAAAATTTACTCCATTATTTCATAATTGATATAAAAAATTTTTTTTTTTTGTTTATTTGTTGTTGTTGTTTTTTTTTTTTTTTTATCATTACACACGTGCGTGTTTGTGTACTTGTGTATATATAATTATGGGAAAATTTTTGTGATAATTCTGAATTAAATATATATATATTTAAGTTGATAGAAATGAAAAGAATTCTTTAATTACGTGAGAAAAAAAAAAATATATATATATATATATAAAAAAAAAGATCCAATTAAAAACTTATAAAAATAATAAGCAAACATGAGATAAATGTACAATTGAACATTTGTATTAGCAATTGATCTCGAGCATTTACACGCATATAGACACACAATACTCGCAGAGGCTGATACATATGCCACATATACATATCGATGCAAGAGAATTTCACTCAAATGGAATTCGTAAAATCTCATTGAATGTTGGTCGGTTTGTAACGGTGCCTGATGTATATATATATAAACTTCTCATATACCAACACTTGAGTTTCATATATATATATATATATGTATTTATATATACGACATGTATCAAAGCGCCATGTCCTTCTCACCTATCTCGCATTTCAACGAAGCCACAAAACGATGCACGACATATCTTTCTCTCTTTCTCTTTTTCTCTCTCCACTTCTTTTTCACTGTTAATTCCACGGATGATGTTACATCTTTGATAAATGTGCAATTACATAAGAGCACGAAGTGATTGAAGAAAAAACAAAAGAAAATATTATATATATATATATATATTAATATAATTTATATTATTTAATATAACAATATACAAAAGTGATGGGAAAAAAAATGAATTGAATCAATAGATGTTGGGAAAAGTATAATATTAATTTCAATAAATATTTATATGGATATAATTTGTATGTGTATATGTGTGTGTATATGTGTGTGTATATATATGTGTGTGTGTGTGTGTGTGTTTGGGTGAGTGGAATATTCAACCTCTCGACGATGGTATGGACCTTATCAACGATTCAGATTTACATCCCGCAATTCAGTGTCACATTGGAATGTAACGTATCCGCGTATATGTGTGTTTGCGTATTGGTGAACTAAAGTCGTAATATATTGTTGGTGTGCATACACCGACACAGCACATATGTTTTATTGTATGAGTGTTTCGTGCCAGTCATCCAAGATTTTTTTTTTGTTTGTTTTTTTTTTATCATATGTAAAAAATAAAAATAAAAAAATAATAATTTAAAATTCCATCTTTTCTATGGAGAAGTATTTATAATTTTTTATATGAAATTTCAAAAATGATTACGTAAAAAATAAAAATAAAATTTTTTTTAATTGACGGATTTTATTTGTAAAATAATTCTTCACTGAAACAGAAAAAAAAAAAAAAAAAAAAAAAACACGTAACGATATGTATTTTGATTGAAAATTTGAGAATTCGGTTTATTAAATCAGAAGAGAAGAAATTAAAAATGAAACAGAAAGAGAAAAGCGGAAGTGAAGAAATGAGTAATCAAAAAAAAAAAAAAAAAAAGAAACGATCTAGATACACGTGAAATATTTTCTGTTATTGCTGTTATTATCATTATTACTAGCGCCATAACATTATTATGGCAACTTTTTTTATTATTTATTATTATTATTATTATTTGTTATACTGATAATGAAGATGACGATGATGATGATGATAATGATGATGATGATGATGATGATGATGATGATGATGATGATGGCAATGATGGGATATATGTATATCTACACTTTCTTATTTCTCAGGGACACATATACGCCCATCCCAAGTGTTTCTGTCTCGCCAACAATTTTATATTATATACGACCGCAGTAACACGCGGCATTCCTAGCATCATTCCAGAATCGAATGAAAGCCTTCGAAATGGCCCCGGCGTTTATCATAATTGCTGCTGTCGCTGGTGTACGCGGCGCCACCGGTCGTTCTTAAGTCTGCGCAAATGTTCACATATATATATATATATATATATACACACACACACACGCGTTGTCATCGCCTTGGTTATGTCGCCATCGCTACTTTGCCATCACCAACAGTATATAAGATATATAATACACATTGCCCTACGCCTGCAAATTCCATTTGTATATATGTTGAATACTCGTTGCGATGTAGCATTCTGAGAAATACAATTAAATTCTTCACTGTGTGCGTTATTGTCTTCCTCGTTGAAACTTTTCTTCTTTTTTTATTCTTCGTTGGATTTTTTTCTCTTTCTTTTCCTCTGTCTCTGTCTCTGTCTCTGTCTCTTTCTCTCTCGCTCGCTCGCTCGCCTTCTCTTTATCTTATGATATATTTTTAATTCAATTTAACATCGTGTAATTATTTTATGAAATTTATATTATTATTTATACTCAAAATATTCATCATTATTTTCGTTTTAAATAGAAATTTTAAAGAGAAACTTTTGTATTTAATTTTTTATTTTTATTTTTTTTAATTTTACATTGAAGTTTATTGGGATCCTGAAGTGGTAGGGAAAAGAAAAAAATATATTGTTGAATGACATTAAGTGCGACAGCTTGATAATCGCAAAGTTCTACGAAATAACATGCGTATAATTGTGTGGTTTGTAGTTGTGTATTATGTTATATAGGTGTATATATATATATATTGTTGAGGATGAAGTAAAGTGACGAACTTCACCAGTGTGACACTACCGGAATTCCCAAGCATTCTCATGCGAGCAATGACGATTTTTATCGTATCCATGGACTCACGATCCTGCTCTCGTTCTATCTTTACTTCACTCCCCACTTCACTTTGTCTACACTTATTTTTTAATCCACTCACGACTGTTGATATTACACATTGGATATATAACCGGTGAGGTCTGTATCATGTGTACTCCATATAAACTTGTATCAGATGGTGTTCAGTAACTTTCTCTCATATTTCTCATGATTACAAAAAAAAAAAAATGAAAAAATGAAAAAAAAAAAGGAAGACGAAAAAAATAATGAAAAAACATAAAATAAAATATTTTTCTTCCGCGTTATTTATTTATTTATTTACATTTTTGTTTTAATGTTTTTTTTTTTTTTTTTTTTTTCTTTATTTTTTATTCAATTAAATTTAACAATTATTACATGTTGAATTGATAGTATTGATTATTAATATTTAATATAAATATATTTTTGAGTATATTAGGGAAAAATTCGTAGGACACTTGATATCGCGTGTAAATATTTTTCGATCCGGATTCATTCTCTCTTTATCATTTTTTCCTCTCGCTCAGTGGTCACGTGCGTCTTCAAGAAATTCTTCTTTTATATATTCTTTGCTCTTTGTTCAGCAGCAGCTGTCCGCCCGAAGAAATTCCTCGCGAGTGAACGCGAGCGCGCAATAGCTCGCTCACGCGCACGCCTGCTCACACACATCACTACTATGAAAGAGGTTATAATACCTTTCGATCCTTTCTTCCCTGCTATCTCCTTATTCTTCTCTTATTTCTTTAATATTTCTTTCCTTTAATTTTTTTTTTTTTACTTTTATATAAAAGTCCCTGTCACTCACAATATTCTTTCTTCTTTTAATAATGAGTATATATATGTAATGACAAATTTTTTACTCTTTCATTCTTTTTTTTTTTTTTTTTTATGTTTACATTGTAATTTCATTGTGATTAAATTGCCAATTGTTAGTTAAAAATTTGTGTATGTGCATGTATATGGTGAGTCTGCCACTCTTTCTCTCAATTCTTCCATTAATTCCCTTTACTGTGTTGAGTTTTGGGACCGGGCCGCTTGTACACCTCCCACCATGCCCCTACACCGGCCCATTTCGTACGGAATTCGGTAGCCAGAGGGCGATCACGTGAGAGGACCGCGGTTGGGGCCTCTCAGTAGCGCCCTAACCCTAAAAAACTAATCATTTTATTCTTTCTTCACTCTCTAACTATTATGAGGGAAGAGTTTTTATTTTTATTTTTTACCATCTCTTCCTTATTTATTTATACCTATATACATACATGTATTTTTTTATTCTTTCATTAATTCAAAGCATCGTCTGTATAGACTAAATAAAATATATATACAAGAGGAAATAATAAAACTGAAAATAACATACATAAAAAAAAAAAAATTTTTAAAAACAAAAAAAAATAACAAAAAAGGTAATAACTACAAGATGAAAAAAAAAAAAAAAAAAAACAAAAAAAACAAAAAAAAACCTTTACTTTATTGCCTCCTTTCTCCTTCCATCACACCCGTTCGCTTTGACTTCATGTCTTAACCTCCTCCTTCTTCTCTCCCTCTTTCAATCCATTCGCTCCCTGCCCCCTCAGGGGCCCAACGGAATTCCACGAAAGGTCTCGTTCAAGGAAATCACGCTAGAACGACGCCTCGCGCGCTCGCGCACAGTCGCTTCTTCTCTCTTATACTCAAAACCCCATCTACATACATATAAAGTACATATACATATGTATAACCTTCATCCTTCTATCTCCCAAGAAAGACAGATGTCGCTATATACGTTCCCGCAAGGATAACACTCTTTCAACGGTCGGACGACTTTTGCGAAATTTTTCGATTGCGCCGCACAACCAAAATACGTCCTTCCAAGAACCTCCGCGTGCGCGCAGTGGAACCTCAAGCACGAGAAAAAAAAAAAAACAAAAAAAAAAGTGCCCCATCACCCGAAAAACAAAAGACGTATAGAAAAAAAATAATAATAAAAGAAAAAACAAAAAAAAAACATTCGCCCTTCACCTCACAATTATTTTTGCGATGGAATCTTCCACTCTGAATTCCACTCCAATTTTCTTCAGTCCTCTATATATATTTTTTATTCCTTTTTCTCATATATGTATATATATATATATATATACTTCCTTTCTCCATTTATTATAATTTCACATACATATACATACATATATACATAAAGAAATATATAGTACCGGAAGAATATAAGAAAGATACAAGCCGTGGATATATACGAAATATGTGCAATTATAAATGAGCAACCTCCTCTTATGCTTAGTACCTACAGCCATATACTGGTCTAACCTCTCTCAATACAGCATCGTTTACATCCCTATGTATATATATATATATATATATATATACATATACATATGAATACATATATATGTGCCGTGTACTTTTTATTTCTTTCTCTCTATTGGCCTTTCTCTCCCGACGCCGTATTGCTCGTCGACGTCCGGCGTACGTTGGCGTACATCCGCACACGGCCCCGCGTCGCGTTCCCTCCCTCGCCCCAACACTCTCCGCGCGCACTATAAAAGGGGCCTCACTTGGCCGGGCCCCTGGAGGCCCCCGAGAGCCGCGCGCAGATAAATATGCGGGAGGGGCCGGAATTCCTCACTCGGCTGCATTCCAATCCCCTCTTTCACCCTGACCAATGCGCAAGAGAAGGAGCAACACCATTTCTTTCCTTTACTATATATATATATACATATACATATACATACATACATGTATACGGTATATGTACGCGATATTTCTCAGTGTACTCTCAAAACTCTTTCTCTCTCATATATATATTTTATCGTTCATCTCTTTCTCCTGTGTATATCACGTTGAAGTCAAGTCCAATGCGATTATGAAAAAAAAAATAATAATAATAAATAAATAAATAAATTTATTAATAAATAATGAATAATAAATGAATAAATGAAAAATAAAAAAATTAATAGAAATAGAATGCGAAGCGAAAGATATTCTCGCGTTTTCCTCCTTCGTATTTTATATATGATGGACTATATGATATACATATGTATTCATAAAAAAAAAAAATTTTTTTCTTTCCTCTCTTTCTCTTTATCCTTTTCTTCGTTTTTTAATTTATTTTATGAATGAGATTATGTATAATTGATATATTTTATATTTCTTTCAATTATAACGCTAAAGTATATATCACAAATGATCATGTAATTTATTTTCATTTCATTGGTATATTATAATAACGATAATAATATAGAGATGTACGATGATGATGCAATTTATTTATTTATTTATTTATTCATATTTTTTTTTGTTTTGTAAAAAATTCTCTCAGCTATTTGATATATTTTTGAATAAAAAATGAAAAAAGATGAAGAAAAAAATATTTTCCAATATTTAATCAAGATAAAATGACAATCTATAAATAAATAAATAAATAAATAATGTTTTATTATAATGAGAAATGATATAAATATATAGTTTATATAATTTTTTTCTTTCTGTTTACTTCTCTATCTTCCTCTTGATGTACACGACGTTGTGTAGTGATTCTTTGAGGTCGAGTATGTGTATTTGTTTGTGTATTTGCGTGTACAGAAAAGAGTTGCTTTGGAATCCAGCAACCATACAAAAGAAAGAGAGCAAGAGAAAAAGAGAAATAATATTGAGCGTGAATGTGTGCACAAACTCTCATTGTCTGAATGAGGTCTCGCAAAATACAAATACAACAGCGAGACGACAACAACAAGGACAACGACAACGTCAACGAAATTAACAGTGTGTACGTGAGAGAGCGTTACATATATAAATAGCTCGGGAATTCATAAATTGCTGACGTTTATACGTGAATATTTCACCGCTTCCAACTTCTCTTTTCCACTTTATCTATACAAGCGATACAACACAATTTTTTTCATCTCTTCCTTCTCACCCTTTTCCACATATTCTGCCAATATATTAAATTTATTATTATTTTTTTTTATTCCTTCGCCCCCATACCCCATTTTTCTCAGTCTCTCTATTATATTAGTTTTATTTATTTATTCATTTTTTTGTCTGTTAATTTTTTATTCATGGTAGACTCGTTGGATAGAACGGAATACATTTGTCGCGAGATAAAATGTACCGTGTACGATCTTTCATTATTATATTATTATATTATTCTCCTTCCTCATGTGCATATACATATTTTCAACTGGGAAACAATAAAATAAGAGTGGGAGAACTAACGACGAGTGAGCGAATATATATATATGTGTAAAGAAAGAGAAAAGAAAGAGAAATGATGATGATGATGATGATGATGATGATGATGATAATGATGATGATGATGATGGTAGTGGTGGTGGTGGGCGTTCTTGGCATTCCATCGGGGGTCCACCAGGCCCCGGGATTCCGTCTTCCGCGTCTCTCTCGATTCCATACGGTCAACGCGCAAATGCGAAGACCCTGCGGGTTGATACCCATACCAACCACGCATCAACTCAAGTCTCCATGTAATCCACTTCAATCTTCTTCTTCAAATTCCTCTTTTTTATTTTTTTATTGTTTTTATTGTTTTTACTTTTTTCCTTTATCTTTTTTATCTTTTTATTCGATAATAAACGCATGCATTTGTATATACATATGAATTTATATGTTTATATATTTTTGTTTTGTTCATTTGTGTACATATAAACATTGCAATTTTACTGTGTTTGTATATATATATGTATGAATTTGTGTATGTTATCAAAAGTCATTTGGAATTTTATGGGCTTTCGTAGTGCATCTTAAAATTGATAAGGATAAGGAATATATATTTGAAATGATAATATATATTTTATGCTTTAAAATTATATTTATTTTTATTTTTATCACAAAAAACCGTAGCATCATTAAATATTGTTTTATGGGATCTTTATCATATATATTAACCTTGACAAATGTTCTCAATTGGTAATGATACTCATGTAAAAAATAAAAAATGTAAATAAATAACATTTTTAATTTAAAAATAAATGAAAATATTGTTGAAATATTAAGTATCAATAAAACTTAACTGTTTTTAATGGAACATGCAATAAAAATTGGCAAAAGTTTTTTTCTTTATGTCAAGAGAATTGGTTTTTTGGTTTTGTTTTGTTTTGTTTTTCTTTTTACATTCAATTGTGAAATAGTTGGATTAAGTACGCAATCATGAAATATCATGGTCTAATATTAAATAAATTCGCAATATCCACAGATACACTATGTTGAAATATATGAGTAGGTGGATGATAGAACAGGAGATTATTGTAATGAGATTTAAGAATTTGAGATCTTCAAAGATTATCTCAATACTCTGAAAAAAAAAAGAATATATATATATATATAAAATACAAAGCAAAAGAGGATAAAAAAAAAATAAAAAAAGTCATAAGGAATGTTTACGCAAGACAAAAATGTACACATAAAAAATCAAAGTGAATTTGGTGACACGATTAGAAAGAGATTAAATATGTGTGAGAAGTGGATGATCGAATATGAAGAGAAGTTGAGTGAGGATACAGTGGGGACGATGAGAAAAAGAAAGAGGAAGAGAGAGGAAGAGGCGTGCGCGGGCGCGGACGCGGGCCCCATCCACAAATTCCATCGTGATCGGTGCCGTGATGCCCGCGCGACTTCAAGGTCGATTCTACTACTACGACGCAAACAGTGGTGGCCTGCAGGGTCGAGCCGCGACCTCGATGGGCCCTACGGCCCCTTTATCCCCACTTTATTTTACTCACACACATACATACACACAGATATATACAATTTGTATACATAAATACTTGACGTTCATTTCATATTCGCCCCTTCCCACTCAAATGTGCCCAATGAACAGATACGTATCGTCAATGTACCAGGCCCGTTTCATTTTCATTATACTAATTTTTATTGACAATAAATACTTATATATCCACAATTCAATTGTTTACATTCATCATGATTATGATAAATAAATAAAATTATATTTTATTTATAATATTATTGTTACACGATGTATAAATTGTTATTTATATAGGGTAAAATTTGCGAATAATTGTGTAAAAATCGTGGAACAGTTAAATGTTTGATGATTATACGGACCTGCGAGGCCCAAGATGAGGGCCCGCCTTTTTACGTCGGGCAAGAAAGACGCGCGCGCGCGCGCGCGTCCTGACTTTGCCAAGTGAGGATTATCGAGAAATGAGGAAGAGCAAGAGAGAGAATAAATGAGCGTAAGTGAAGTAGGAGACGGAATGAGAGAGAATAACCGAATGAGATGAAGGGTCTTGAAGTGAGTACGGGGCCTGAATCCCGCGAGTAGGGGCAACAAGGAACGATGAGAGGAGAAGGACGAGGCAGTGTCGGGAGGGGTATAGAGGGGATAAGAAGGCTCGTGGAAGGACGAGGGAAGAAGTCACGTAGAAGGAGATGTGCGGAACGGGGAGGGGGAAAGAGAAGAAGAATTTGCGGCAAGAGAGAAGGAGGCGAAGCACATGGAGACGGTGGGAGGGGAGAGAATCACTGGAGCAAAGAAGTTACGGGTAGTGAGGAGGAGAGAGAGAGAGAGAAAGAGAGTGGGCAAGAGAAGGATGGAGAGGGGATAAGGTAAAGAGGGACACGGATGAAAAAAAAAGGGTAAAAAGGGGGGGGATCCCTTAAAAATTGAGGCTTGGAGAGGTGGGGATTGGAATTTCGGGCCCCGTAACCGACCAGTCTGGAGGAGGCCTTCGCAAAGATGAGGTGATCTTCGTTGGTTGTGGGTATCCAGTGTGCGAGAGCAACTCCGTGTACGGATTCAAAGCACGACGTGTGTACCCGGCATGGACCGACAGTACACCCTATGCGTACTTGTACCGGCGCAACAGTACCGTACTTACGTGGACGGTTACGTTAATCCGGGATATATTAATAATAAACGATATCAACGTTATCAATATCAACAGCAGAATCAAGGAAATTATAATCAATTACAATATCGTGAACATTATCAACCGCATAATCAATTTTATCATAATCAAAATCAAAATCGTCAATTAGGATATACTAATCCAAATAATTCTCAACATTCTCATCATCATCATCATCATCACCATCATCATCAACAACAACAACAACAACAACAACAACAACAACAACAACAACGTCATCGTCATAATTTACATCAACAACATCAATCACACCAAAATCAACAGCAACAGCAGCAGTTGCAGCTACATCAGCAGCAGCAACAGCAGAATCAGGAGGAGCAGATATATGAAAATATTGTGTCACAATATCGTATGAGAATGTGTTATCATAATGATTATGAGAATGATGAACAGATACAGAGATTTTATTGGGAACAGTGTTACAGGCGTGACGATAATGACGCTACTGCGTACTACTACTATGAATATGTAAGCGTGTAGTTATCATCATAATTTATTTTAATTTTTATTTTTATTATTATTACTTTTTTTTTTTCTCAATATTTTTTTTTTCTTTTTTAATTCATCGAAATTTCAAATATTCAAGTGATAATTTGTGATAATTAACGGATTTATCATTCTGTAAACAAAATACAAAAAATAAAATGTGTCCATGTGTTTCTATACTAAATTTATTATTATTATAATTTTTATTATTATCAATGTACGATGGAATGTGTATTTGCTAGGCGATCTTTACTATATATATATATATATATGCGTGTGCGGAATCTCGAAGGGGCTTGAGATTGTGTAGTGCGCATGTTTGTGTATGTGTTATGTGTAAACGATTGTGGATAGGAACGGAGAATGAAGAAAATGTTCCCCTGGAGTTTTTAAAATACAATACACTCTGGTTTTTCAATTTAATCCAAATTTCTATCTGCAATAATAATAATAATAATTATTATTATTATTATTGTTATTATTATTATTATTTTTTTTTTTTCAAGTATTTGACATGATTCGAAAGTACAAAAAAAAACAAATTGGATAGAATAAATTGTTGAATTCACGTGACAAATTATATTTCATTGTCATACAATACAAAAAATTATTTCGAGGAATTTAAATTTATAATTTTTTTTTTTTTTTTTTTTTTTTTTTTTTTTTTTTTTTTTTTTTCATCGTACGCATGTATATATTTATAGAAGTTAAATAAGTGCGTGCACAATATTTGCCCACACATTGATACAACGTGTTTGATAAACTGAGCTCGTTATGTAGAATATTCAATGTGTGACACTTATAATGAGAACGTGTTTGATTTATAAGAAAAAAAAAAAATTCCTATAGAATAATTTATCACGCTTAATAATAATATTTCATTAGAAAAATTGAAAATAAGTCGTGTTAATTTGCAATTTGACGTTTATGATATTAACTAAACTCATTTGTATATTTCAATGATAATTATTGTATATTATACACGATGTTTTATTGATTATTAAATAAATCATCGTGTGACGACATTGTATTACACAGTTAGATTTCACTTCTCATATTTTTTTTCTTCCTCTCGTTATTGAATACGCAACTTGATATAGCAAATAATATTTCCATAATATCGTCGACTCACTGATATATTTATTTATGAATTCACTCCCTCTTTTCCTCTATTTACCTATCTCTTTATTAGCATTTTTAGACATAGAACATTTCAACTACAGTAAATAATGATTTACAATTGATAAATTAATTTTCATTCTTTTTAATTTTCAATTTGAATTTCATTGAATAAATAATTTTATCTATATCTATATCTATATTTTTTTTGTTTTTTTCCTGTTGTCGGTTTATAGGCGAAGAAGGAGATTTATGACGTGAAACAACAGCGATTGTGTTTAGCACAAGATGAATATGATCATCTTAACAATGTGTTGACAACACTTGGTGCATCACGTACGAGTTTGTGTTCGAGTTCGAGTTCACTCAGTACCAAGTACGACCCAGATCTTCTCAAGTCCGACGTGGCATTGGCCAAGAGTCGTGTTTCAAGACTCAAACGTGAATTGTTGCAGATAAGAACTGAAATGAATTGCACTCAACGGGGAGTTGACACACTGGCAAGGTAAAAAAAAAAAATTGTTGTTGTTTTTTTGTTTGTTTTTTTTTTTCTGTCAAAATAATGAATTTAATATGCCAATTAATTTTCATAATTAATTTTTTTTTTGTTTATATAAATATATATCATATAAATAATGATGTGAATGAAATATTAATTTTAGTGTGGAACAAAAATTGAATGCTCATCAAGGCGGTTGCTACAATATCACAGAGGCCCAGGCAATAATGACTGAATTGAGAAATATCCAAAAATCATTGAGCTCTGGGGAGAAAGAGAAAGCCGAATTAATGCAATCGCTCGCTCAATTAAAAGATGAATTAACCCGATTACAATTATGTGAGGGCAGTCCTGATGCGAGTACATTGAGTTTAACACAAGAAAAATTATCAACGGCATCACAAACGGATTTATCCGGTGAACTTGGCTCAATTGGAACAAGATTAGCTGAAATGGCACGTATGAGATTAGAATACGATGAGGCACGTAAAAGAATACAACATATCCAACAGCAATTGGCTGATCTTGAAGAAAAAGTTACTCCAGGTCAAACTGAAAGTGACAAAGACAAATTATTATTATTCCAAGAGAAAGAACAATTATTACGTGAATTACGTAGTATAACGCCACGTACGAGAACGCATCAAGATATGAAAAAAATCCAATGTGAAATACGTAGACTTGAACAAGATTTAAATAATGCATTAGAATTATCAAATAAAACAATTACTGATCGTGTTCGTTTACATGAAGAAAAACAATTATTATTACAACAATTACGTGATGCGTTACGTTCAATGGCGATGCTCGAGGGCCAATTGAAAACATTAAGTGCGAGTACATTATCAGTTAGCAGTAGTTCAAGTTTAGGTAGTTTAAGTACCACAAGTAGTAAAGGAAGTTTGAGCTCGGGTTTGAGTTTTACTGATATTTATGGTGGTCCACAATGTCTCGGTAATGTTCAACAAGAACGACCTGTTGACATGGTCGATCTTCATCGACGTGTTGAACGTTTACTTCGTGGCTCAGAGCAAAATTTCAATAGTGTGGGAACACCATCGCCCGGCCGATCACAGCCAAGTCTTTCTCCACGATCGAGTTTATCGAGTGTAAGTCCACCGGTATCGCCATTGTATGAAAATGCACCGGTTGGACCGCCACCAGCTTATGAACAAGTTGAAATGCAACGGAGACAGCAGCAACGATTACTCGGTGCAAATACAGCGCATTTAGATCGTACCCAATTAGAGGACAAATTGGCTGAATTAAGAATAAGTCAACAAACGATACAGGAACAAATAAATGCCAATACGGAACACTTAAAATTGAGTCCACATCCACCACTTGAAATTCAATCGGGTAATATGTCACAGGGTAGTGGGTTGGGTAGGCCGGCATTGCCATTACCGCAAGAACCGCCATTATCACCTATCAGTGAAACACCACCGATAATGGGCAGCCGATCGAGAGCTAGCAGCTCTGGGACAAATACACGTTCAGTTTCTGCTGCTGTTTCTGATGAAAGTGTTGCTGGTGATTCAGGTGTTTTTGAAGCATCTAATCGAAGAAGATTATCCGGATTGCAGAGTAGTGATCCAGTGGCATTTGGTGATATGAATTTAGAGACGGCTCAAGTTCAAATTAAATTAAGGTAAATATAAAATATAACTGTTTAGTTATTTATTTTCTCTATTGTTAAATGTGTCGAAAATATAAAATTTTATATTATTGTGAATTTTTCATTTATAGATATTCCATTGGTGACGGTTTACTTCATATTGGCATTGAAAGAGCGAGAAATTTAGCGGCACTTTTTATTCCTGATCGTACAAGAGTGTAAGTTAATTTTAATAATAAATAAAACAAATATATATATATACACATTTTTTAAATAATGTCGAAAGAAAAGAATGAAATATCCATATATATTGAAGATATGAAATTCTTTTGATAAATCATCGAATAATTTATGAATAAAAAAAGTGTATATATGTTATGTATAACATCATGAATTCCAAATATTTCAACAAATATTTTTAGCTAATAGTAAGAGTAAAAAAAAAAAAAAAAAAAAAAAAAAAGAGCCAGACAAGTCACCGTTGTTACTTTTTAATCTCTATCACGAAATCGGAATGCAATTATGAAATCCCTTTTAAACACGCGATACCAGCAACAAGTTATAAGATAAATCTATTTTATAATCAAACAACAAATAGTAAACAATAAATGTATATAACATGCAGTGTAATAATAGTGTAGATAATAGACAGTACATATAAGAGTTAGTTAAAGTAGCCAAAGTAAAGTTGATTGGATCAATGACCAGACCCTATCGTTGTATATGCCACGTTGAAACGCCGTTACGCAACGATTATCGCAAATTCCCATTGGCCATTGCGGCGAATTAGTTGCTTCGGCCATTGTATAAGTCGCTCGTAAATTTAAAATGAAGAAAGACGGTTGCACAAAGGAGAAATAAAGTAGAAGAAGAGTAACAGAGAGAAAAAAAAAAAAAAAAAAAAAAAAGTGAGAATATATATAGGAGAAAATGAATATAAGTTTAAAGATGAGGGAGACGTAGGAAGAGACACAAAAATTACGATCGAGCTGACAGATAGTTATGTGAGAAAAAAAAAAAAAAAAAAAAAAAAAAAAAAATGAAATAAAATAAAATACGCCAAGACGTGGGTTATTAATGGGATACTTTCGAGTTGATAATTTAATTGACTATCGTATAAGGACGATGGCAATGAGTTGATGATGAGAATGAATGAGAGTGGGATAGAGTAGAAGAGAGACGGAGAGATAGAGAGGTGAAAATATTCCAGTGGCCAGATAGAAAGGTGGAATTTGTTGAGGGGAAGAGCGAGTGAGTTCATAAACGATTATTAAACCAAGGAGAAAGATAAATATTGAAGTATAATATACGTTGATGAAGCTAATCGAAAAATGATATTAATTGTAAATATCTATTTTATGATTTTGTTTAGGTATATAAAAGCGGCATTATTACCAATGCAACCACCAATCAACCATATGTGTTGTACAAAACCAGTGATGGATCTACGTAAACCAACATTTGGTGAAACTTTTCCTATTGCCGTGCCACTAAATAAACTTTATACAAAAACACTTCAGGTTAATGTTTGGTGTATAAATGGAGAATCTGAGGAGTGCTTGGTAAGAATATTTAAAATTTACAATTGATTGATAATTATTGATGAAAAATTTTATAATTAAATGATAATATTTTTTTCATTATGTTTATTTCAGGGTTCGGCCCAAGTCTCACTTGCAGATTTCAGTCCCGAATCACCAAGTGTAAAATGGTATAATATATTATCATTTCGTTTTATGCAACCATCAACATCAGATAATACAAATGCAACAAGTTCAAGCTCTTCTTCCACAAAACCACCACCGCGACATGATAAACAGGAGTCGGATATTTCAGTTTATCGTAGTGGCGGTTTACAATCACAAAATGCCAAAGAGGAGAGTAGTGATGAAAGCACAATAATCAGTTCACAAACATCTACATTAACGCGAAATCAAGGATGTGATGAATTACAGACGGCTGTATCATTACGATTAGAGGAATTGGCCAATTGTCTTGGTAGCCCAGAGGAGGAAGACGAAGATCATGACAGTGAGAGTAATAGTGAGGATAGCGATGAAGAAGGAATACTCGTTGAATTTATGATGGATGATAATGTACTTGAAGACGTACTTGAGCATGAAGAAGAGGATGAAGAGCTAGCTGGAGAAGAATCCAATCAAACACATGATAAAGAAACAAATACCGAGTGTATATTTA
Organism: Dinocampus coccinellae; assembly: GCA_963920625.1. Lineage (NCBI taxonomy): Eukaryota > Metazoa > Arthropoda > Insecta > Hymenoptera > Braconidae > Dinocampus > Dinocampus coccinellae. Next base: position 14,027,792 of record OY987186.1, read on the forward strand.
TTCCTGAACAGGGTAAGCAGAGAAAATTGTCAGCAGCTGGCATTGTTCCAGGCGCTATTCACGATGATAAAAATTCAATTGTCATTAAACGAAGTCAGACATTTTCACCAAGTGCCGCTGTTAGTCGAAATCATTATATTTGCCGTTTAAATCGCAGTGATAGTGACAGTAGTATGCCACTTTATCGTCGCGGTGGTCCATTTCAACGTAATTCTGTTGAGAGGCGATCATTGCGTTGGCGTCGTCCATCATCGGCATTAAGTAATAAAACAACATCGAAAAAATCTACACATTTACCGCCAACTGCACGAACATCACTCGATCTTGAACTCGATCTTCAGGCACAGCATGCTCGATTAAATAATTTACACGATGAATTAAGTACGTTGCGTGAATTGAAACAAAGATGTGAACAAGCTCGTGAAAATGGTGAAATGGATTTTGCCACGTGGTTACTTGAAGATCAAAAATTCCAGGCGCTTATGGCACAAGCTGAAAATGGAAGAAATGGAAAAAGTGCCGAGGATAAAAAAGTTGAGAAAATGTTGAAAAAAACATCGAAAGAAATTTATAAATTGAGAAAAACTAAAGTTGGCAAAGGAAAACCCGATATTATTTCATTCAAGTAAGGATCATTTTTTTTTGTTTACTATTATCTTATTTCAGTTAAATATTTTAATTTTATTAATTTAATTAAATATTATTGTTTTCAATATTTTTGTTTTTTTTTTTGATTTTAGAGAAAAAATGGCTTTTTTCACGCGTGTAAATTTAAACGTTCCAATGTTGCCACCTGATGATTTTCATTTGGATTCTTCATCTTTGATTCATCATCGACGGCATGCATCAGAGCCCGCAAACTTTGGTACATCATCGTCACAATTACGCGCTGGAGTTTATTCAGTTTCTACAGATGTTTCGGCAATTAATGTGGCGTTAATAAGTGCAAGAACAGAAAGTGGTACGACAATGATTAAAAATAATACAAATAGTGTTTCAACTGGAACAAATGATATTAATATTAAAGAGCCAATGATACATGTAACTAATGTTGCCGGTGGATCGACCAAAGTTGTGGATACATCCGATAAAATAATTGATGAAGCGGAAGAGGAAAAAAATACAAAATTGGATGAGACAAACGGCAAACCCAAGAGATATGAGTACGTTGTCGATCGTGTACTCGGTGTTGAGGTTTAAGAATAGAACGTGAATTTTTGGCAATAAATTAAACAAAAAAATTGTGATCGTGTAGGGATACAAATTTAAAAAACAAAAAAACAAAAAAATAAAAAAACAAAAACAAAACAAAAATATTAAATAATAAATTATTCCGTATTAGTATTTGTAATATAAATAAGTCCATTTGTGTTCACGATAGAAGCAAGAATAAAAGGACGAATGAAAGTTGGAATAATTTTTTAAAAATTATTCCTACACGACAAATACGATCACGATTAAAAAATTAAAATTAAAAAATTAAAAAAATAATAATAATAAAAATTAAAAAACTTGAAAAAGTTAATAAAAGTCTTGAAAAGCCGAAACGTTGCATTAAATGAGTATTGTAAATATCAACGCATAAATTATTTGATACCATTTACGTCGTTTGTTAAATTTATTTAATTGTCATCAAAGAATCATAATGATTCTATATTTTTTTAAATTTGATAATTAACTCTTTTGCTCTTGAATTTGTTTTGTTTCTTTTTGTTTTTTTTTTTTTTTTTTCATTATTAAAAATAGGGCGCACGACCCACCGAGCAGCTGGTCTGCGATTCATGAAAAAATAACACAAGCGGTGTGTCCTAATTGAACATTCAAATTCGTCACATTTTATTTCATGCAAAAATTATTTTTCAACATCAAAAATAATTTGTGACGTGTAAACAGTAAAATTGTAAATTAATTAATCTTAGAATTTATATGAAAGATGTTATTGCAAGAAAAAATATATATATATTTCATTGTGCCTTGCTCGCGTCACTTGATGCCAATACTATAATTAAAACAAACAAAAATATGAAGAAAAAAAAAAATAAAAAAAAATAAAAACACAAATGTTATTAATTGTATAATGTAATACAAATTGGAAAAAAGAAGAAAAAAAAAAAAAAAAAAAAAAAACAAACAAAATGAGGACAAAATAAAATGTTGTTGATGTGATTTTTGCTGTAAAAAATTATCAAGTGCCTTAAACAATCGCTTCTTTAACACACTTACAATTTTATTTTTACAGTTTGTAATAATTGAAAAAAAGAAAAAAAAAATACTCAATATACAAAACATTTATACCTTGAAGTTATTATAATAATATAAACGTTGAAATTTATTCACAATATTTTTGTGCATCTCTTGAAAAGCAAAGTTGAGGAAAAATATATTTTATAAATTCCAGTGAAATTATTTATTTAATTATAGAAGCTATTAAATAAAAAAATAAAAACACAAATAAAATTACTTAGAGCTAATATAAATTCAGAATATAAAATGAACAATGAAAGAAAAAAAAAAAAAAATATGAAAAACTAAAAAGATGAAGAGAGTTAATTTTGTACATAATATTGTACATACGTATCAAACGACAACGTTACATATATTTGAATAAATCATTATTATCATTTAATATTATTATCATTTATTATTATTATTATTATTATTATTATTATTATTATTATACACATATGTTATGTATGTAAACAAAAATATCTTTAGCATGAAAGTGAATATGTGTAATAATAAAAATTAAATATAAACGAATAAGAGATAAATAAATTAGTGAATTATTTTGTCAGAGCAATCGTGATGAGATTTAGTTGTTGTGTTGAGAGGAAAAAAAAAAAAAAAAAAAAAAAAAAAAAATCCAATGGAATAAAAGGCTCATCATTGTCGAGCGTGATGGCATGTGAGAAAGAAGGAGAATAAGGGAAAAAAGAAAATTATTATGAATAATTAATGTTCAATGAATGTTAAGATAAAAAAAAAAAAAAAAAATACAATGTGCCTACTTCTCTTGTTTACGTCACCATATTTCGATTTTCTTTATTTCTGTCTTTCTTTTTTTATTTATCTTTTTTGTTTTTTTGTTTTTTTTTTCCTAGTTGAAATACCGAACAATACATATGTATTATTAATATTACATTACTGTACTATTTTATTTATGTCATAACCTCATTTATTTTATTGACAGAAATTTATAAATATTGAAATGATGATGATGATGATGATTGCATTATCAGTAGGAAATAAACAAAAAAAAACCAGATGCAAAAAAAAAAAAAAAATTGAAAAAAATAAAAGAATAATAAAATCAATAAATAAATAAATGCTTTGTAATTGATGGTTCATACATATGAAAATTTTAAAAAGAAACAAAAAAAGAATAATAGTAATAAAAGTATATCCATTGTTTTATTAAATTATTAATATTTTCTTGTTTAAAAATTCCTTCTTTTTTGAATGAAACATTGAGATGAGCGAACATTTAAATATATACATATTCCTTGATCCACTTTATCACTCGTACGATTATTTAATTCTTAAAAGAATAGAAAGAAAAAATAATGACATATAAAATTTCATAAAGTACGTTAAATTTTTTTTTTGTTTTGTTTTATTTTTTTCCACGCATTTCATTACATTCCAATAATTTTATTATAATCTTATGAATAATTACCATTTGCTTTCTAAATTCATTTGATAAATGTCAAAATTAATTTTATAAATAAATTATATAAAAATAATATATTTATATTATACGTACGATTAAAAATCATCACAATTTAAATACACGATATGAAATTTTCAAAAAAATAATGTACATTGGACATTATATTATTCGCGTTTATTTATCGTTGCTACTCGTCAACACAAGTATTTATTTCTTCAACAGTATTTTATATACCGTTGTATTACTGGTATATCATTGGGTAACGTTAGAGAATGTTGTGTATATAGATGCGTACACATACAACGTGAGTGTGGTGTATTTTGACTGTGTGGTCGGTGGTGTTTTCACTCTATGCAATTTAGTTGCCTCGTTGAAACGAGCGCGGATGAATCGTTTCGATATATCTGCGCCCCATTTCACGTCAAATAAGTACCCACGCGTTTACTCATGTTTATATTTACATTATTTACATATATAAATATGTATTTCTGTTCATTGTTCATGCGTACACCGTACAACACGTCTCTCCACACAACTAAATATGACCAGTGCCGTTTTATTAATTCTTCTGTCGTTCTTTTCATATTTCTAATGTTATATTGAGATTCATATAATGCACAACTAAGATGAATATTTTTTCGAGTATACTACATACAGTGTTTCAACAAATTTTTCATAATTGGCATACAATAATAATTGATTCATATTGCAATTATTACTTGTATACGTATAACAACTTCAAATTGATAACATAAATTAAATTCATATGAATATGAGTGTGTGATAAAGTGCCCGGACAATTGCCATGGTTGCAGTGCATTGATTTTGGAGGTTATGTTGATAATCTCAAAATAAATATAATCAAAGAAAAAAAATTATATATCATAATCAATGGTAATAATAGAATTAATTTACTATTGTGAATGTTTAATGAAACCAAATTTGAACAATTGTCAATTGTAAATTCATACGTGTATACAATGAATGATTATTATTATTTATATTTTTACTGTCTCAAATTTTTGCGCGCGCGCACAGTAAATATGAACAATTATTATAATAATAATAATTATTATTTTCATTTATATTTATAGAATAATGGCGGGAAAGTGTTGAATAATAGCGATGAAATTATAAAAATTAAAAATGACACGTTGGAAAATTACACAAGAATAATATTTTCATAGCCAATTAATTGTGTAAGTATTGAAAAAAAAAAAAAAGAAAATTATTAAAAATATTTTTATATTCATAATATTATTATTATTATTATTTTATTTTATTTTTAATTTTATCTTTATCACAGGCAATTTCATAAATATAATTTAAATGATAACGCAATTATAGATGAATAAATTAACAAATAAAAATATAGAAGTGGGTGATGAAAGAGAGGGGGGGGGGGGGGGAGAGGACTATAGAAAATAGTAGATATGAAACGAATTGTTTTATCCTTTCATTTTGATTTGTAGAATGTAAATTTCAATAATAATAATAATAATAATAATAAAACACGTGGTTGGGCTTTGATTGCGGTATATCAAGAAAACTCGGCCGTCCACTGTATTATTTATAGCAGAATTGTTATATATAATATGGTAGTGGTGTATATGGAACAGTAGTAAAGTTATAGTAGTAAACTGTGACCTTACAATATAATGAATATCGCAGTTGCGTTATGTATTGTATACGTATAAAATTCAAGAGAGAGAGAGAGAGAGAGAAAGAATCACCTGACTTATGAGACCACACAATATACACCAGACATTTTATGTTCATTTCAAGTTAAATATAGACCACATGTATATTACCATGTTCTCTATGTGGCTATACAATACTTTCACTATTCAATTGCTCATATGTATTTTTATATTTTTCACTTGATAAATCAAATCTTGTTAAATTTACATTATAAATTCAATATTAATTTTATGAAATAATTAATTATTACCAATATTTTGAAGTATTTAAACAATTATTTTAAAATTATTTGTTGAAAATATATAAATTATAGTTAAAAATATATAAATCAAAAAAAAAAAAAAAATTAATTGCTTGTGTATTAAAAAAGTAATTGGAAATAGAATATAATTATTCTACTGCCATTGATAATTCAATCAGTTCAAATTTATAGTAAAATGAGGAGAGAACTAGGAAATAAAAAATTTTAATCTTCAACACAATGGTATAAATTTAAAAAATAATTTACATTCAATATAATTGTATACAATAATTGTAAACAATTGTATAAATATTACGTAAAAATTTTATAATTTTAATTGAAAAAAAAAAAAAAAAAAAAAATATTTATGTATCATCCATTATATTCATTAATATTTACTTGTGTGGGGTGATTATTTTTCCACCGTCATCAACGACACGTAAAATATTATTTTTATATAAATCTAAATAAATCGTTCGTGTGTTGAAAAAAATTTTTTTTTGTGGTGATGATAACATGAAATATAATAATCATATTACCAAATTAGGGTGTGGTTAGTAATGTAAGTCTGTGGGGTTGTATTTATTTATTTATTATTATTATTATTATTATTTTTTCTTTTGTTGTGCCCTGTCCCAAATGTTCCACTGAGAAGGAAGCGACTCCGCACGGAAATGACTTTGCCTCGCTTCATAAACTGACGGAAATAAAATAACACGATTACTCCACCTTAATTTTCTATCCTCAAAAATGAAATAAAATTTATTTATTTATAAATTATTTATTAATGTATATATTGATAGAAATTATAAATAAATAAAAAAAATTATTGCATGTAGAATTGTATTTATTATATATAAAAATAAAATCCTTTTTTAATTTTTTAATACCAATTTTTGTCACGGCTATTGATGAATTTGAATTTGTTAGTTTTTGTTTTTTTTTTCGTTTTTTCTCAAGCTTGTAAAATATTTTCACATAGAAATATTATTAAATTTCATTTATTGCATTATTATATTACATTTAATATTGATTTATTTCATTAAAATTTGCATATTAACACAGAATACGATGAGGAAAAAAAAAAAGTAAATATACAATAAATTATTCATTATTATTTATGAATGCAATATGTGGGTTAAGGAGCTAAAAATTAAAGTTTTTTTTTTTTTTTTTTTTTTTTTTTTTTCCAAGTGTTCTTGTGCCTTTTGGGTGAATTGCTTTCCCAAGAGAACCACATCCCAACTATTATCAAAGGTGAAGTAAATACTTAAACACGTTCATTGACCTTTTGATAATGATATCGTATATTTCCTTATAATATCATCAGGTACAAAATCAAAAGAATATACAGTAATTAAATGCAAAAAAAAAAAAAAAAATAAAAAAAATAACATATTAACAATAATTTTTTTGTTTATTCGAAATTATAATAGAAACAATAATATCCATAATAGTTCATCTTTATCCAATTACTATGATTGTTTTTTTGTTTAATTTTTCTATTTTTTTGACATAGAAACAAAAAAAAAAATTTTAACATTTTTAGAAAAGATTAATATGATAAGAAAAATATTAATCTCAAAAAAAAAAAAAAAAAAAATGGTGATGGGGCGTGGTGTTTCGTGTTGACTATCAAAAGAAATATCACTCACTCTCTATTTCTCTATTTATCTCGTTCTTTCTCTCTCACATTGCGATATAACATTTAAAAAAAAAAAAGTAGAGCGCACCTTTTCCAATAATTCATACGATGAATAAATTTTATATAAAATCTATTTTATCATTTTCTTATCTCATAACATCATTCAATATAATTTTGCGATGATTACATGTTATTCAATTACTTTGAATTACAAAAAAAAAAAAAAAAAAAAAAAAAAAAAAAATGAAGTAAAATGACAACGAATTCAACTAATAATATATTGATCTATAAATATGAATTAATTTATAATTTATAAAAAATAATAAAATTGACAATGATAATTTGAGAATAAAGAGCAGTGAAAATTTATTTGACAAGAAAATTTATTTTTGTTAAATAAATCAAAAAAAATATTGAATAACAAACATTGACATTATTTATTTTGGCAAACACATAAAGACACTCATAAAATTCGTCGAATGTTCTAATCATTATATATATTTATTTATACGTACACATGAGGTAATAATATGTGGGCGAATATCGATATATATGTGTATACATTTGTACTTGGTGTACATAGAATTATATTATGTTGAGTAACAAGAACATTATCCCGCCCACGTTTCGATTTTTCTGCAAGACCTACACTATCACCCGTAATTTTCACAAAACAACATATGCCGTGTAACATCATCATTTGTTCATTGTCAATACAACATTGTCACGCAATCCTATTCTCATCCCTCTTTATCAGTTATAATTTATCATTATTATTATTATTATTATTATTATTATTATTATTATTATTATTATTAATTCTAATATTTTTACATTGTCACAATAAAGGTGTGACAAAGTTGTAATAATTTTAAAATCCGAAAATTAACAAAAAGTATTTCATATACAATATATATTTTATTATTTCATATTTAATTTATTTGTTATTAAATTTTTGTGTTGTATATTTTATTAAATTCATATATGTTCATATATATTTACTTTATCCAATAAATATATCAATGTCCAAATTTAATTTAACAAATTTTCTGTAAAAAAAAAAAAAAAAAAAAAATTCCATAGACACAATTACGCACATAATGCATTCTTATCTAAACACGTGGTAATATAAAATTTATACGAGGGTGAGGTAAAAGGGTACACACACAAATCTCCCCCACTCACCCATTAATGTAGAAACTATGGCGCAGAGGAAAAAAAAAAAAAAAAGAAAAAGTATTAGAGAGAGGGGAGATATTTACAGATAGTATAGAAAAATGAGGTGAAAGACGCGTCAACATCATTCCAACTGTTGGAGCGTTCCCCAACACTCACTAACAATATTTCATCAGTGATATTATACATAAATATAGGAAATATCTAATAATATTAAACAGATATGACGTAAACAATAAATAATAAATTCATATCAATCATTGAATGATTATTGAATTATTAGTAATTGAAATATTTTTTCAATATTTTTACGGTGCTTTATATTATTTAAAGTGATTAAAATCTGTTTATAATTGGTTGCAGTTTATTTTTTGTATTTTTATAAAGTGAAAATAATGAGTGTAGTAGGATAATTTATATCGTGTTAATGAAGAAGGTTATACAAATTATACATAGTGGAATTAGTGTATGAGAAAAGACGTAATGAAGTGGGAAATGGAGGAGAGAGAGGAGGGAGAAGTTGATTTTATAAGTTTCATTCAATAATATCGTGGTTAATTAGTTTACGAGAATAGTTTATGAGATTTTCTCATTGTTCACAGTTGTGTCTTTATTCAGTGCCTCATAACTTAAATAAATTTTCATTTATTTCATATCATTTTTATGAAATATAGATTATTTTATAAACAAAATGTTTAATTAATAAAATTTTATGGAAAATGTAAAAGTAAAAATAAATACAAATAAAATAATACGATTCACAATAGTGAGTAATACCAAAATAAAAAATACTTGTTATATTATTATTATTATTTTCTTGATTAGATTACTCGGTATACAAATGTGTAATTTTTATTTTTACGTCAGCAATGAATTTCCATGAATATTCAATCTTTTTTTTTTTTTTTATTGAACAAAAAAAAACTCTTTATACAGTATTCATATTTATATTATATTCATAAATAAATATATATTGATTTGACACATAACAATAGCTTATAATTACTGTGTTAAAATTTCGGTGACATCGACGATCACGTTACCACCTCAATACATCATCGCCACACCTTATATTACACAACTATTGTTTACTTTACGAAATATAAAACACGTCAATTACCAATGACAAATATTTAATTAAAATATTGAATTTAATTTTACGAGTTACTCGAGTAATTTATATTTATCGTATAATTATATATACATTAGTTTTTGTTTTTTCTTTCTTGTTCACACGTTTTATTTATATTATGAAAGAATTTGTATAACAGTCAAATTTTTATAATTATTCAATCGGTATTACAGGTGCCGGTAAAATCGATGCAGTCATCATCACGGGGGAATCCCCGTGCTCAAAGTGCGAATTCACTGCGGCCATTCACTCCGCCAGATTTATCATCAATACCTCATATGGATGATTCACCAACACCAAGTCAACTTTCAAACAATAATAATGCAACGTCAAATGGTACTAATGATTATAACAATGAAGATTTGAATGGCCCATTCATTGTTGGCAGTCCAATTGACCTTGGTAATATCGACAATGTTGATAATATTGGTCTTCGCGTTGGATCATTTCGCCGGGGTAGAAGAAGGACACGTGAGCATATTGAATTACGTGAGACAACTGCACAAGAAACAGCTAATTCAGGTATTGTATTAAATTTAATCAAGGTCAAATGATAATTTAAATGGAGACTATATATGAGAACAATTGATTGAAAAACAAATGGCAAACTGGCATTTTTGATTGGACTATGAGTTCGGAAGTTAGTATAACACTATAATTTATTCTCAATCAATTTTTCGCTTTACTGCAATATCAATGTCGACATTTATCACTTACTGATGAGCATCAACGAATAATTTAATTGTGTCACGTCCTTTTAATGTAAAAAATATGATTAAGTTGATATTTCATATGAAACCTTGTCGTAGTTCATCAGTTTAATCATGATTGGAAAATTGAATATATCAATATCATTAAAATCCTGACAATAATCAAACAGTGAAATTGAAATATATTGAATATATTAATAATAACAATATTTTCAATACACTTACAATTATAACAGGTATTTATTTTAATATTCAATTCGTCATCAGTCAAACCCAACACATAAGAGCTTACTACAGTGTGAATACCCATCACACATTTCTATATTCAATTTCTTATCTCACGTATGTGATATAGTGCAGTGACTCCATATAATCATAAAAAATATAAATTCATGTTTTTTTTATTCACAAATATGATGAGTATATAATATTTATACACGGTATTGTATCTTCAATCTTTTCACTCTTTTTTTTCTCGCTCGTTTTTTTTTTTCTTCTTCATTATCTTCTGTGTATTCTTTTCGAATTTCTTCCCACCACATTTTGTCTACATATATATTGTAGACTTTACAAGTGCCACCTACACAACTCTGTTTGTATTATCTCAGTGGGTAAAGAAGATGTAAAATGAAAAAAAAAAAATGATAAGCCGGAATAACTCCCAAAATAAAATAATCCGTGACATATTCGTTCATCATTCCTGGGTGGTGGTTGGACAGCTGATTCTGCCTAGAATTATGTGATTTTGTTCAGTGCATTTCTGATCTTCAATTTATTAACGACTTTCAATATAATTAACGAAAAACAAAAAAATTATTGTAAATTGTGAATGAGTATACGCAAATAAGATAATTATTATTATGAACTTAATATATAAAATGTGACATTGATAATGAATATTGTGTATTGATATAAATATTATCGTGATAAAATTATGAAAATTGTGTAACAGTGTGATATTATGAAATTGTACGATGGACGCAACAAGCCGCTAGTTATATTTTTCCCATCAGAGTACGCTAATGTCATGGAAAAAATATGTATCACCCCAGGCTAAAATTCATATTATTTCTATTATTTTCTCACATATACATTCAAACAATCGAGTATCACGTACTCCAATCATAAACTATAAATAGACAATCAATTTATTAAATTGGTAATGATAAATATTTTGATATAGTTAATGCCGACAACTGATAAAAATATCAATTGTAACAAAAAAATCTTGTGATTTGTCAACCTTCACGGCCTCGAATCGATACAATTCACTAACGTTAAACGAAAAATTTATTGTGCTTAATATCACTCCATTGCCAACAAATACACTCACATATATATCATTAATTTTTCTTCCCAGATGATTTCTCATCACGACACAGTTATTGTCTTCCCTATCTCATCACTTTCATTAATTATTACGGAATAATTTTTCGCCAGTGCTTTCTAATTTATTTGTGCATTAGAATTTTGAATTCCAATCATTGCGCTTCCATTACGTTTATTATTATTATTATTATTATTATTATTATTATTATTTGTTTATCTACCACATTCAACATGTGTCTATCAAAAGAATGTTATCACTTTAATTAATCGTCGTATTTGAATAAATTAATTTTATATATTGACAAATAGTAATAAAATAAATGTGAAATAAAAATCATGTGAATTTATATCAATGAAGAACAAAAAAAAAAAAAATAATAATACTTGAATAATATAAAAATACTAATAATTATTCATACATATTTTTTCATAATAATTAATTCATAAAGTGCGTAAGTGTATGTATTGATTTTGAAAATTTGCAATATAAATTTGCAGTATTCAACTGTTACATTCATACACAAATCCAAATGATTATAAATGCAATATGAGAATTTTATTTGACAGACAACAGCTCAAAATATTTTTCTTATCAAGCTGAATTTCGAGTCTGTATATTCTCAATGTTGCATTGTGAAGCCCCGTAAATAGTGGAAATCTATCAAATCAATATTTCATTTGTAAGCGTGAGGAGTGTATGTGCTTAGGGACACGTTGAAAAGTAAATAAAAACAATATATTTCATATATAAATAAATGAAGGAAATAATCGTGCAGAAAAAAACAAAAGTAATAATAATAATTGTCATGTGAGAAATATACATGGATTTATCAAGTGAATATTGTGATTATCGCGGTGGATTTATCTTTGTCGAGTGACATTGATATTAAAACTTTATATATTATGGAAAATTCGTGTAATTTTATTTCAAAATGATATATAATAAACGAATGATCGCGATTGTACGGTAATTTTTTACTATATTTTGATCAATTTTGAAGAAAAAAAAAAAAAAAAAATTAAGAATCATGGATTTTTTCAATACAAGAGTCATTCGTGGATTTAACGAATTGAGATCACGTTGTAATCTCTATCTGCATGGACAAAATTGTAAGTTTAAATACATATGAAAATATATATTTATTTATTACAAATGATTTATAAAATAAAATAATAATAATAATAAACTATGTGAAGATATTTTATGTCTGGTCATCGTTGATATGATAATGAGATATTATTTATATTCCATACACACTGAATTATACATTGCGATAGATATTTTAGGAAAGCAGGTAGATATTGAAAAATTATCATTTATCTGCGAACTGTAGAATGGAATAATTAAAAAAATATCATGATCATTAATAGTATGTTTAATTGGATTTTTTTTTTTTTTGAATTTCAAATAGGAGAATATAAAATATTTTATAATTAATTGATGAATATTGTTATTTAATTATTTTATTTGAGTAATGTGAATGATGTGAGGTATATTTATGTATTTTAGTGAGTGAAAGTAGAGTTGAAAATGGTGGATCACAGAATGATGATCGACAAGTACCACCACAAGATGATCAAGAAGGAAGAGTGATATTTATCAATGCACCACAACAACCGGCCAAGTACAGAAACAATCACATAACTACAGCTAAATATTCCGTATTATCATTCATACCATCATTCCTCTTCGAACAATTTCGTCGATACAGCAACTGTTTCTTTCTGTTCATTGCTCTTATGCAGGTAAATTGAAGAAATATATATATATATATCTTTGCCCGTAAATATATTAATGAAATTCCATTTATTTATAGCAAATTGATGGTGTTTCGCCTACTGGACGTTGGACAACAGTTGTACCGTTAATATTTATCCTCAGTGTCTCAGCCCTCAAAGAAATTGTCGAAGATTTTGTAAGAATATTTTAACAGAAGAGAAAAATATTTATCTTGAAAATTTATCAGTTTTATTTATTTTTATTATATTTTATTTATTTATATCTTTCAGAAAAGACATAGAGCTGATGATGAAATAAATATGAGGGAAATTGAAGTATTGAGAGAAGGCAAATGGCAATGGATCCAATGGCGTTTTATTACCGTTGGTGATGTTGTAAAAGTTCATAATAATAATTTTTTTCCCGCTGATTTAATTCTATTGTCATCATCCGAGCCCCAAAGTATGTCATTTATTGAAACCGCAAATTTGGATGGTGAAACAAATTTAAAAATACGTCAAGCACACGTGGAAACATCAATGCTCATTGATACAGTTGAATTAGTTAATTTTCGTGCTAATATACAATGTGAACCTCCCAACGGCCATTTATATGAATTCAATGGTGTATTGCGTGAAACAAATAAGCAAGCCGTTCCATTAGGACCAGATCAAATATTATTACGTGGTGCAATATTACGTAATACTAAATGGGCATTTGGTGTAGTTATTTATACTGGCCACGATACAAAATTAATGCAAAATAATACAGCAACAGCGCCATTGAAACGTTCAACATTGGATCGTTTAACAAATACTCAAGTGCTGATGCTATTCTTTATTCTATTGCTGCTGAGTCTTTTATCGGCAATCCTCAATATTGTTTGGACAAATGCGAATCAAAGTGACGCGTGGTATTTGGGATTACACAATGATATAACGAAAAATTTTGCTATCAATCTACTTACATTTATCATTTTATTTAATAATTTAATACCAATATCACTGCAAGTAACTCTCGAAGTTGTGCGATATGTTCAAGCGTCATTTATAAATATGGATCGTGAAATGTATCATGCTGAATCAGATACACCGGCAATGGCACGAACAAGTAATTTAAATGAGGAACTTGGTATGGTTAATTATGTATTCACCGATAAAACTGGAACACTAACGAAAAATGTTATGGAATTTAAACGTTGCTCGATTGCTGGAACTATTTATGATTTGCCAGAGACTCATGAGCCTGGTAGTAGTTCACCAGAGTCACAAAGTGATTTGATTCGAGATATAGTTGATGGAAGAACGTGTCAAGATTCATCAGGAGTAATTGATAGAAAAAAATCCATGTCAGCAGCAATTTTACATGAATTCATGGTAATGTTATCTGTTTGCCATACAGTTATTCCTGAACGTGTTAATGACAGTATTATTTATCATGCTGCATCACCTGATGAGCGTGCATTAGTTGATGGTGCACGAAAATTTGGTTATGCTTTTGATGTGAGAACTCCAGCATACGTGGAAATTGTCGCATTAGGCGAACGTTTACGTTATGAAATTTTAAATGTAATTGAATTTACATCGGCACGTAAACGTATGTCAGTTATTGTACGTACACCAGAGGGTAAAATTAAAATATATTGTAAAGGCGCTGATTCCGTGATTTATGAAAGACTCGCAACACGATCAACAGAATCAAGTGATACTGAAATAGAAAATTTTGATGATTTTCGACAATCGACACTGGATCATTTGGAGGCGTTCGCAAGTGAAGGATTGAGAACGCTTTGTTTTGCTGTTGCGGAAATACCAGAAAATCGTTATGAATGGTGGCGTGATATTTATCATAAAGCTGAAATTTCAATGGCTGCACGCGATTGTAAATTAGAGGATGCGGCAAATCTTATTGAAACAAAATTATCATTATTGGGTGCAACAGCGATTGAAGATCATTTACAGGATCAAGTACCAGAGACATTGCAAGCATTGATAGAGGCTGACATAAATGTTTGGGTATTAACTGGTGACAAACAGGAGACTGCTATTAATATTGGGCATTCATGTCGTTTAATAACGCAAACAATGCCATTAATTATTATAAATGAAAATTCTCTAGATAAAACACGTGATGTTATTGTACAACATTGTAGTGATTTTGGTCAGGATTTAGGCTGTCAAAATGACGTAGGTCTTGTTATTGATGGTAATAGTTTAAAATATGCATTGTCGTGTGATTTACGACGTGATTTTTTGGATTTATGTACGTCATGCAAAGTTGTAATATGTTGTCGTGTATCACCAATGCAAAAAGCCGAAGTTGTTGAATTAGTTACGAGCAATACCAAAGCTGTTACGTTGGCCATTGGCGACGGTGCTAATGATGTTGCAATGATACAAAAAGCACACATTGGTGTTGGTATATCAGGAGTTGAGGGTTTACAAGCTGCATGCGCATCTGATTATTCAATAGCACAATTTCGTTATTTAAAACGATTGTTATTTGTACATGGCTCATGGAATTATAGTCGAATGTGTAAATTAATTTTATATTCATTCTACAAAAATATCTGTTTATATGTTATTGAATTGTGGTTTGCCATTTATTCCGGCTGGTCGGGACAAATATTATTTGAACGTTGGTCAATTGGGCTTTACAATGTTGTATTTACTGCTGCACCACCATTAGCCATAGGACTTTTTGATAAAGTATGCTCGGCAGAAACACATTTAGCTCATCCACGGTTGTATGCTGCCAAAAATACAGCTGCAACAACATTTAATATCAAGGTTTATTTCATTTATTTAATACAATAATGTATCAATAAATAATACTGGCTATTTAATTTTTAAAAATTTTTTATTTTTTTCCTCACAGGTCTTTTGGCTTTGGATAATGAATGCCTTGGTCCATTCGTCTCTACTTTATTGGCTTTCTCTTTTTATTGTTCAAAATGACGTCATATGGGGAAATGGTCGAGACGGTGGATATATAATACTTGGAAATTTTGTATACACTGTAAGTATTTATCATTGAAATGATATTAAATATATCATTTTTATTCTACCATCTTATCAAATATTTATATAATATAATTAATTTAATTTACACAGTATGTAGTAGTCACTGTTTGTGGAAAAGCAGGCCTCATTACAAATTCATGGACCTGGGTTACACATTTAGCAACGTGGGGATCAATTAGTCTCTGGTTTCTATTTATTTTGATTTACAGGTAGTTATATTTTATATATTTTGTCAGATACAATTTTAGAACAATTATTTCATTTTGACTTATATTTTCTTTTATTTTTTTTGTTTTTTTTTTGTTTTTGTTTTTTTTTTTTTTAGTAATTTTTGGCCAGTATTAAATGTCGGTGCTGTAATGTTAGGTAATGATCGAATGCTCTTCTCCTCACCTGTTTTTTGGCTAGGACTTATTCTTGTACCAATTGCGGTTTTACTCCTAGACGTGACTGTCAAAGCGTATGTACTAAAAAAAAATTATATTAATGATAATGTATACTATTTAATCAAACGTTTCATTAGTATTTCCTTTAATTTATTTATTTATTTATTTTCAATAATATAGAGTGAAAAATACAATGTTTAAATCATTAACGGAGGCAGCAAGAGAGCAGGAAATCAGAAAATCTGATCCAGGAGATTTATTCAATAATCAGGATTATCGAAGCTCGTAAGTTTATTTTATTCATCTTATACTTTTGCTCATGTTTGCAAAATAATTCATCGTGAAAATCATTTCAGAAGAAAAATAAAATCACATAAAAATCTAGATTTATGCATGATAATTTTTTTCTCGATTTAACTTTCTTTCAAATTTTTTTTTTTAATATAAAATGACAAATTTATTTTTGCAATATGTTTCAATATTTCATTTATTTATTTATATATTTATTTATTTATTTATTTATTTATTTCGACAGCACAGTATTACTAACGTTTTTGTATCGTGAATTTTTTTATGAGCTTTAATTGTCAATGAGTTTTGTTGAAAATTATTTGTTTTATGCATGGCTTTATTCTAGATTTTGCCCCGTATATCTAT
This sequence comes from Dinocampus coccinellae, assembly GCA_963920625.1. Taxonomy (NCBI): domain Eukaryota; kingdom Metazoa; phylum Arthropoda; class Insecta; order Hymenoptera; family Braconidae; genus Dinocampus; species Dinocampus coccinellae. The sequence continues at coordinate 14,045,182 of OY987186.1, forward strand.
TGCTAAATGACATGTAGAATATAAATTCAAATGAACATTAATTTAAAATAGTTTGTTGTAGTTTTGTTTATGAAAATTATATCTTCGTAAAATTGAAAAAAAAAAAAAAAAAAAAGAATAAAAATAAAATTATCATTATTATAATAATAACTTGACTACTTTGTTTATCGATATATTGAAACGGTGATTTTTTCCTTATAAAACAAAAGTATATCAAAATGAAACTAAATAAAAGAAAATCTTTTAATTTAAATTTCAAAATTTTAAAGAAAAAAAAAAAAAAATAAATAATGAAAACAAAAAAAATCACAGCAGGAGATCGAGATTGGGAAAACGATTTTTAAATTGGAATTGGTGCTTCTTCAAATGCAAACGACGACGACCTTCCAGGATTTGCCCCATCACGATTGTATCACGTCGCTCATGGTTCCCGCATCGTCCAAATTAAGCGAATCCTCACTGAAATAATAATCTTCCATCATTATTAATCCAAATAAAATCTTCCCTTCTATTCATTTTCAAATGCATGTACATTATCATTAATAAACCAAAACAATAAAAATATAAAAAAATACATTGGATAAAATAAATTATCGGGTGATATAAATTTTTACTAATTTTAATATATGCTATAAATATTTTGATATATTCCATTTTATTTTGATAAATTTTTTCATTACTAAATCATTTATCAATTAATAAATGACAATTTAATTCAAAGAAGAGAAAAAAAAAAAAAAAAAAACCAAAAAAATTATTTAATCAATTGTGAATGTGTATTGCATGATTTCCACAAATTTATGTATTTTTATGTATTATGAATTAATTTTGTGCATAGAAAACACAAATGTCAAGTCTAAAAAAAAAATATAAAATTAATAATTGTCATAATAATTAGTAATAATTGAAATTTTATACTAATCGGAATATTGCATTTCTTTTGCACATAATGAAAAATATTTCAATTATTTTTATTTAATACAAAAATTTAAATTTACTCATTCAAAAGTGTTTTTTAATTGAAAAATTTGTATTTTGATACTCTTAAAAGTGGTAATCGGTACAGGCCTGTGCATGCGATCGCCGAACTTGCGAGGTGTAAGTACTTCCTTTTAGTTAGATTCATTTAAAAAATTTCCTTCTATATTTTCACAATATTATTTAGAATATTTAGAATATTTGAAATATCTTTTTTTGTCTGTTTATTTTTGTTTTTTCCATCAATTAAATCAAACACTTTGTACAGCTTGGCTATCGCTTCATAGCAATTTATGTAGTACTATAAACATTCTAATATAATTATTCAAGTCGCACAACTTATAATTATTGCATATTAAATTGAATAATTCTTTTTGTAAATTGAATTATTTAATAAAAATAATGAATAAAAATGTGTGACTACCAATTGAAATTGGTGATAAGTAGATATATATTTTTTATCAAAATTTTTTTGAATTGAAAAACAAAAAAAAAAAAAAAACGCATGATACTGAAACACAAGACATCGGCCGAAATGAAAATAATCTGTGGAACGAGTAAAATTATATTGCTGTAATTATTCACATATATTAATTGCTATATCAACAATGAAGATAATTAACTTCATATTTTTTTCAATTAATTTTATATTATTGCACAAAATTTTTCAAATATATCACAATGCACGGCTTACAGATTGACAGAGACGGCGAGACTACTAAAAAATGTCAAAAGTGTTTTCTCCAGACGATCACATGCAGCAGCGAGAGTCAATGTCGAAGTGGAATTATCACGTAAGTCGCTAATATTGCACTGAAAAATTTCAATATTCAACTAGTACCGATATAAAAATATAAATATTATGGTGAATTGAATATATAATTTATTTTATTTTGCTTCACACACAGACACACACTCACATATTATACACACTGGGAAATTTTAATAAATAGCTACTTTTTTTTTTGCCGCATCACAAGCTGAAAATAAACAATTTTACCACATTTATTACACTTGAAGAAAAAAAAAATTGAAATAAAAATTGAATGGAATTTTTATCTGCATGTAATATTTATAATTTATCAATAGAATAATTTCAATTATGTCATTCAATGAGAATAATTTTTTTTTTTTTTTTTTAATTTTGTATAAATAGATGGATTTGCATTTTCACAAGAAGAGGGTGGCTCAGTTACTCAAACGGATGTTATAAGAGCATACGATACGAATCTTCCGAAACCTGGTGGCATGTGATCTTACAATTTTATTGCAGTCTCACCGTATGTATAAGTTTCATTGAAAATACTCATGTGCGCGGATGATTTTCATCGTACTCTTAAAAAATTCCAAATGCTATTATTATTATTATTATTATTATTATTATTATTATTATTATTGTTATTAATCAATAGCTACTGTGTTTTTTTTTTGTATAATTAAATTATATGTGTGTACATGTGATGCACAAAAAGGAGTTGAATAGTAGGGAAACATTTGTATTGTTCATTATTTTATAATTTATCAATTTCTTTTTTTTTTTTTTTAATTTTTAATTTGTGTGTATGTGAAATATTCATAAATATGCAGACTAGATAATTAAAATGTTAATTAATAATAATTGAAAGTCGCCAAAAAACAAGAGAATAAAATGAGTATTAGATGATGACGCATAAGTAGTGAAAATATGAATAATCAATTGAAATTATTTTCACAATTGTTTGGAAAAAAAAAAAAAAAAAAAAAAAAAAAAATATTCAAAACTTTTTCCAATACCTTTTTCCTACTCTCTTTCTTTCAAATTTTTTGGATTACTTTTATTATTGAAATTTTCTCCAATATAGATTTATTTTATTTGAAAAACGTCAATTTCAATAAATTAGTAAAATAAACAAGTAAATTAAACTCTGTCATCGTCAATACCATGGCAAATGTAATTGAAATTAAATTGATGTAATAGCGAAGAAAAAAAAAAGAAAAAAAATTGAAAAAATATGAGCAATTAATTGAAATTAAATTCTTATAAACTATATACAACAGAACTGTGAATTTCTTCGTGAAATACATGAACGTTTCAGGTAATTTATTATATAAATATACATGTATAAAATTTAAATATAATATATATTGTATATTTATATGAAGAATATTAGATAAATGCTAAGTAATTTTGTGCAAAGTATCTAAATAAAAAAATTTTAAAAAATAAAAAAAAAATAAAAAAAGAGAAAATGTAAAAACAAAAAAAACAAGAAAATAACAGACTGGTTTAATATGATGATATAATTTTATTGTTTTTTTTTTTTGTTTTTTGTTTTAATCATTAATTGTACATACGAATTCATATATATATAAATGATTTTCACCATCATCTCTAGTCCCATCCGCGATTCCAATTTTTCTTAATTTTCTATTCTTTTCAATAACTTGTTTGAGGGGGGGAAAAAAAAAATTCTCAATTTAGTTGAATATTTTCTTGATATTTCCTCCTACACATACACATTCACAATCATTATTCTATTTATTATTACAATTTACCATGTATATTTTTTTAAATAAGAAAATTAGTCAAAAATAAAGATGAAAAAGAACGATAGTGTATACATTTATTGTGAATAACAAATGACCAAATATATAAATGAAAATAAAAAATTTTTTCACTGTATACTTTATTCTTAAATAAAAATAATAAATAATTATATATAATCTAAAAATAAAATGAAATACAAGTAGTTGATATAATAAAATTATATTAAAATGTAATTATGTATATATACAGTAGCAAAAAGCTTTGTCCATAAAAAATTTTCGTGATGTAAATGATATTATAAAAAATATTTGACAATAATTGACAAATAGATGTCAATCGAGTAGTGGCTCAAGCCTTCGACTAACATCAAAATTTTCTCTTTCCTCTCTATATCGCGCTTTTAATAAAAATTCCCAAGCCAAAGAATGTCCAGGAAAATCATAACCCCGTGCATTTCGTTGACATATTATTATCCATAATATTACTTCTTCAATTTTTTTACTTTGTATATCAGTAATTTTTTTATTTTTTTCATTTTCAATAATTATTTTTTCAGTCATAACAGATAATTGCCAACGTTCAAAATATTTTCGTGCTATTATTAATTGTCTTGCAGCCCAAAAAATACTTTTTCTCGATGATTTTATTGGCGTATATTTCCCGTAACGTAATCTCATTAAAGCTGATGATATTAATTTTTTCATAGTATTTTCATGATTTATTATTGGCTTTGATTCACACTTACAATTACATTTGTTGTCTTCTGTATTATTTACATTTATATAATCTATTGTATTATTAGCGTTTATTTCAATATTTGTGCAATAATTTTTTTGTTCACCAACTTGTGATAAAAATGTTGCACCACCGTCCCATTTTTTTTGTATCCCTAATGGTATTGTATTTTTTTTTCTTTCAGGAAATTCACAAATAAAACTATTTGAATTTATATCCAATCCTAAAATACGAACTAAAATATGACCAATGTAAGGAATTAATGGTGGAGATCGTTCAGCATTTTCCCAAGCATCTGTATACATTTTTATTCTTACATTTTGGAATATTTTACATAATTTTGATATTATTGCATAACTTGTAGGGTGATGTGATTTTAAATATGACCAAGTTGATTTTAATCGATAAATTGCCGGCGATTGGAGTCCCGCTACAATAGAACGACACGATTGAAAATTACCCATAGTAAAACATTTGTTCGCGGCATTTATAAATCGTGCGAGTATTCGCGTTCGCATTGTTAATTTGCCAATGGCAAGAATTTCACTGGTAACAAGACACGATATTCGATGACTAAATGCAATAAAAGCCCCAATATTTGACGTGTTTCTCGACGACTTTTGTTTGATTAAAATTTTAACTTCTGTTATGGGAATACGGAGAAAAAGATCACGATCAATTAAAGTTAATTGTTTAGCGAGTGTTGTACTATCCAGGTCCCATGCAGTAATTTTTAAATTTATTTTCAATAAATCGTGTAATTTATTTGTCGATCTAGATCTTTCCAGATTATTATTTTTCATTTTTCTATCTTTTCCATTTCTCAAAGAGAATATTTTATTCAATATACAAGTAGCCTTGTCACATGAAATCATTTTTTTATAATTATTATCACCATAATATTTTGTATTACCATTTTTTTTTGAGAAATATTTTTTGACACTGTTTCCTCTGTTTGTTTGCTGTTGAAAGTCACGAAGAAGATCAAGATGTTGGCGGAGTTCTCGATAAGCTGCAATAGCAGCTCTTGGTCTGTACCAATATTTTGGTGTCCAAAATAATAGAACGCAGCCCTGATCCGTTGGCCCTGTAGACAACATTTCATGTCCTAACGATGTCATAGATACACTTGTGGTCAATTGTCGCTTTGATATACGCAATTTTAATTCATTATTCAATGTTTGTTTACAAATATTAACGCAACTCAGTGATTTTTTACTTTGTATTGATATTTTATCACCATCTTGAACGGGCCACGGACCCAAAGCATAAAGAAAATGTGGTGCTGTTGCTAAACCATATCTCCTAAAATGTTTTAGTTGACCTTTAACACCGTGAGAACTTCTTCGCCATTTATTTTGCTCCCAAATTGCAACACCACTTTCAATTATTTTATACGGATCAATAAATATTTGTGAGGCTCTTGTTATATTAATATTATTACGACTTGATCTGTGTGGTGGTAAATATAATCCTGCTGTGCATTTTTCTTCTACTCCAAATCCAAAACGTGATAATTTTGGTATGGAAACGGGATGGGGTTCGTGCGATAACAAACGAAATTTTTTTTTACCATTAAATTTCGATGAAAAATTATTATTGACAATTGAAAATGAACCATCAATGGAGTTTATATAATCACCACGTTCCAAATATCTTTTGTTATTTTGATCTTGTGTAAATAATATACCACAAAGATCATTATTGCAATTACAATAGGTTTTTTTTTCTACATTTTCGAGTTTATTTCGAGACCATCTGTGATATGGTTTCAATGAAATGTTTTTATTTTTTGAGAATTGAAGTTCATTCCTAATATCACAAAATAAATAAAGAGAGATTTAAAATAATATAAATATATGAAATTAAATAATTTGTACAATAATGTAACTAACTTCAAATTTTCAATGTTCATATTAGAAATTTTAGTTGGTGCTGGTGAGTAATTATTGGGACCAAGTGTATCATAATTCGGTCCTATATAAATATCTTTTCTTGTCCAAGATGGTGGAATAACATCACCTGCACCACCATAGTGTGTCCACAATCGACAAACACATCGATTACCCTTTCTATTACAATCATTAATTTTTTTATCTACATCTGAAGATAAAAAATAAAGTGTACTGGCACTGGATGAACTTGCTGCAGTTGCTTCAGATAAAGAACTGCCGTTTTCTTTTTGTGACAAGAGAATTTGAATTTGTTCACACCACAAGTTCCAGAAAATTTCACGACTGTGCATTCCACCAAGCTCAAAATAATTCGCTTTACCGTCAATCAATCTGAATTAAATTTAATACTTTAATTTATTATATTGTTTAATATTGTATAGTGATAATAATAAATGTACCTGGCTTTTAATGTTTTTCGTTGTCTTCTACGAAATATACTAAGAGTAATAAACTCCAATGGATAAACTGAAACGAGTTCTAATGTTTCTATACTGGGATCAAGATCAGATGGACATATAAACTCATTATTATTACTTAAAATATCAGTAGCAATAATAAATTTTGATGAAGTCAATCCCAGTGCAACTTCTCTTACACCCTGACCATTTCTTGTTGTTTCAGCGAATGGCGACTCAATTAATATCATATCGGAAAATTCTTTGTACTCCGACATTAAAAGTTTTTGAATGCGATTCCCCTCCATTATATTGAAAAAATTAAATTAAATAAAATATAAGAATTCGTTACATTAATTATATCAATGAATAAGAAATTTCTTGCTGTAGAAAATGAGGTTAAGAGTAAATTAAAATTGTATGATATGAAGGTATGCACGAGGACACAATTACAATTTTCGAGATTTTTTTTTAGAAAAATATTCATTGCTGATCGATTAATTAACAGACCAGGAGTGACCAATTATGTCTTTAAAAATAATTCTATTATTTCTTCGACTCCACAATTTATATTTACTACTTCTATAATGTATATTATTAAAATTAATGTCGTAAGTCCCAATATTCGTATAAATTTTGAGATAGCATAAAAAAAATATTTTTTATATCTCGAAAATATTTTTAAATTAATAAAAATAACAGAAACTCTTGAAATTGGTTCATATTTATTTTATTTCACCTCGACGGAATTTTATAGACTATTGTAAGATGATTATGATCAAGATGTACAAGCTTTCACAAATTAAAATAATGCATTAATATATGTAAATATATAATGATGATTCGATGAAGTGTGACATTATCTTTTCATATGATAAGTAGATCGACATAGCAATGCGATATGTAGACTTTATACGCCTATATATTTTCAATAAGTATATATGCATACAAATAATAAAAGTACATAATTCACTTATACATATGATATATTTATAAGGTTTACAATATATAACGTTGCTTAATTGTTAATTGATGGTAATAAATACTGTAAAAACACATGTCAGTGTAAAAAAATTCGTTTTTTTTTTTTTAAATTGACGAAAACCCTTTTGCACATAACAGCATAGCAAAAGGACATATGAAAGTATAAAAAATTTACAAGAGCAGTAAGATCTTATGGTCGGATTAGCCACAAACTTTCTTCATTTACTATATTAATTCTCATATACATTATATTCATGTATAAAGGAAAGATTTATATTTTTATTATTATCGACAACAAAGAGTATATTTGCTAGTATTCATAGCTGAATCTATGCGTATAATATGTTTATAGTATGCCATCATTTTTAAATTCTTCAAGTGCATTAAATGAATTTTTTTTTTTATTATTTGGATTATACGTTAATCGTGATTGAAGAAAAAAAGAATTCTCCATACAATTTCTCTTTTACAAATTGTTCTGACGATAATATTGCCATATAAATTGACAGAACATACACAATTTACGATTATTATTTCGTTGGATTCTTTGAGCAAACTGATTCATCCATTTTATGGCGATCCATTCTCGGGACTCACTTTGATAGTCACCCTGTTGGATATGGCAGCTGCCAATTTTTCAACATTGCTTTGAAGGAGTGAAACGGGTCGTGCCCGTTCAGGACTTGATGGTATTTTTGCAGGTGATTGTGTCGTTACTGTGGCAGGATCCTGGAATTGTCAAATTTTATATATATAATATATGAATTATTTTATTAATAGAAAATTGAATGTAATATTGGATGATAGATCTCATATGAAAGAATATTAGATTATGTATTTTGAGTTCAAATAGACGAAATGAAGTTGAAAATTATTTTGAGTGTAGCCAAACATATGTCTTATACTACGGTTGAACCAATTTTTTCATTGTTATTTCTTTATAAACTTTATTTAGATGATACGTTATTTGAAAAAAACTCTCTTATTATCGGTGGTCAGTTTTTGGAGTGGATGGTGGGGGGTTATCGTAGGCTCCAGTGACTTTGGAGAAGTTCAAGATTGGCTGGTGCACTTAACCGGAACACAATCAGGGGGTTTATAAGGTGGTGATTTCGGGACGAGAGCTCACTTTGCAATTTCTCTGACTAGAAATAACATGGAAGCCTTCAGATCCTTGATGAACACTATCGGTGTTTCAACTGATTCTTCAGACTTTTCTGATAATTTGCCAGTTGAAATTTCCCAAATGATCTTCCGACAATTGGATGGACAATCATTATTGAATGTCGCTCAAGTCTCCCGAAAATGGCTCAAAGTTTGTCACGGTGATTTTAAACTAAGACAAACCGCTAGACGTCATCTTCGAAAGATACGACGACAATTTTATGATGAATCACCACCCAAAAGTCTGACCAAAAAAAGATCGCAAAAAAATGAAAATAAAGAAAATATAAAAAATCCCCATAAAACTTCCAACAGTCCTCGCCCAACATCTCCCGTTACTTTTGATTTTAGATTCTTAGGTATTTCACCGAGGACATCGCCAAATCAATCTGGACGACGAGACTCTGGCTCTCGAAAATCGACAACTCCCACCAGGAGTATCACTAGATTTAGATAAACTGTAGATTAAGAATAGGATTAAATAGATTAAGAGTAGAATTAGTTGACAATTGCTGGCCAGCAAAAAGTAGAAATATTATAAAAATTAAATATCTTGACAAAACTATGAGAGTTGCAATGACTAAAATTAACCAAGTCATAACCACTAAGTACAAAATACTTATTAGTTATGACTTGGTTTTTTTTCTTCTTTTTTCTATATTAAAACACTGAATGGACACGATTTTTCCATCTCTGAATTTTTATACTCTGAATAATATTTGAGCAACATAAATGAATTTTAATGTGATAAAAACAAAATAAAAAATACCTCCTCAATTTTTTTCCTTAAATTCGATCGTTGTAGTGTTGCCACAAGTTCATTTTGTAGTCTCGAGACAACTGGACCAGTGGAAACTTCCTCATTAAATGATTTTCCAGAATCGACAACTGTTCGTTGAGGGAGAAAATCAAGTCGAGACGGTAGTTTAACGTCACCTTCATACGATCCAATTATCACCGCGACTTTTCCACCAGCCGTAGTTGTCACCGACTCATTTAATATTTTTGACAGACTTTTTTTCTCCATTGTCAATTGACTTACACTATTTTGTGATTCCTTCGGATTGTCGTTGACTTGAGTTTTGGTTAGTGAAACCGAATGCCTTGGACTCCCGTTCAATGGTGTTGATGCTGGCGATGTAGCGGATGATGTAAAGTACGTTGGCGGTGGCTTTGGAACAACTGGACTCGGACTGTCTTTCAATTTGAAAGACTCAATGCTCTGCATTTCCACCGCGTCTTCATTACTTTTTGTAGACGATGTAGCGGGTAACGGCGGTGGTGGTGGACCACCAACTGCGGGGGATCCATTTAATACACGCTTCTCTTGCTCCTAGAATTCATAAATAATAAATATATATTTTTCTAATTTTTACATTCATATATCTCAAAACATTGAAAATATTAGAAAGCTAAAAGTTCATAAAGCAACATAATACTAACATTGTACGGTGTTATTGTAACGAGCGGTTTTTCAAACAGTGAACCATTGACACGATTCATATTCCTGGCTTTTACTTTTAACACGTTTTTTTTTTTATAAAGTTTTTTTTTATTTTTCAAACTTTGTCGTTGAATAGAGATTGGACTCAAGTAAATCGACTTGCTACCGTTAAAATTTTCACTGCTACTCGATCAATATTTTTTTCTTTTTTTCGTTTGTTCCTTTTTAAAGTATAAAAAAAAAATGTATCGAAAGTGTGTTCAATTCTTTCACTCAAAGATTCATTGCGGAAGTCGAGCGGAACACTTGATACGATTTCGCCTCTGTATTATTATTTTTTATACTTGAAAAAAGAAAAAAAAAGAAGAAATAATAATAATAATAATAAATTATTTTCTCTTTATGATAATAATCCTATGATTGTAAAGTGCTATGAATAGATAAAAAGTTGAATTATGTTTGCAATTTAAACACTCTTATTCGATGTCCTTCATTCTATTTACGTATTCAGAACGAGTAAAATATTTTACCGATAAAATTAAAAAATTATATTGATAATTATATACGGAGACATCTCAACAATAATCCATTTTACGATAATTTTAAAATACAATACTGAAATGCACCGTATGACTGTCGCAACATTCTTACGACCGACAGATATTGCATAACCTCCTATTATTTTCCATATCAGTCACCAATCAGCGGACACGTACTCGATGAGACGACATACATATATCTATATTTATTTATTAACAATAGTGTCAAATAACGTTAATATTTATTTTACACGTTGATTTTATCACGAGTGATATTGATCAATATTTGTGTTTATATCTACATAAATTTTCGTAGATTGAGAGATTACCAAATTATTTTATGAATTTTTCACAGGTGATTTCGATAAAAATTTCAAAGAATAAACACTTGACAATTTAATTTTTATATTTTTCAATTATTAAATAATTCTAATTTTTTTTTTGTTTTTTTTTTTTTGTTTTTTGTATAATTATAAAATTAATTATGATATTAATAAGACAATTCGAAATAGTTCACAGACGTGACCGTACGATATTGAGCGTGCGTAATCGACTGAATATGAAAATATTGTAACCACTACGTTCAACGTGAATTATTTTTCTATATCGCGATCATCAGCGTTTACCTCAGGCCACAGACATCTATTGTATTAATGGTTAATATATATATATATAGACATATGAATTTATATGTGTATAAGTGAGATACATACAGGTGAGAGAGAGTGTATTGTACCTTGAAACTTCCCCACTAAGTGTCGTCATCAACCGCCAGCGCGATAACTTTTATACCTATGATTTCTTATCAGTAATTTACTCGGCTAAACTTTTATTTTTTATTATTTTTTTTGTTTTCCAACTTGATAATACATATCTATACCAGTATACAATGTAATAAACGTATTTTCAATTGTAAAAAGTTTCTTGAATATTTTTTTTGTTTACAATGTTTCTATTAATTTTGCAATTAGAAAATATATTTGTGTAGATTGAAGAAAGAAAGAAAAAATATATATATATATAATTATTTGATTTATCGCGTGGATCATTTACAAAAAAAGCGTAACGCTAGAAAAAAATCCTTTCGCTTTTACTTAAAATTAACGTGACGAAGATGTAATTTAACTGATATTTATAACTGTAAAAGGAAAAATAAGAGAAAGTTTTTAATTTCTTTTCGCTTACACATCTCACATTAAATGTTCATTATATAATTGTATGAGTAGATGAGGTTAATGGACCTGTCAACACGTAATACGCATCTTCACCGCTACAACTATAAGTAATTATTACTATTCAACTTCAATACGACCTTGAAATAAGTAAATTTATTTTCCTCCTTTTTTTTCCACTATTTAAATAGTTGATGTGGAATTCATTTCCTTATTGCTCAACGGTTTGAGTAACCTTGAATTTTATTATCCGACCAATATAAATACGATGAGAATACATATAAAAAAAAATTAAAAAACAGTGATGATAAATATTTATCATCATCATCATCATCATCATCATCATCATCATCATTTCTATTTTTAATTTACATTTTTGTGATGAAAATGATTACAACTCAATTTTGTGAATTGAATTAACTTCATTCATTGAAGTAAATTGATATAATAGTAATTATTATTTACCTTATTCAATATTTGATCAGAGAATTGAACTTTCTGTTGATTACCATTGAACATTTTTCGATGCGCTCTCTTGAATTCTTCCATGAGCTGTCAAAAATAAATAATAAAAATATTAATAAGCATTAATAAGTGAAAATAATTTTATTTATTTGTCTGACTAATATACACAGTAATGATAATAGCAATGAAAATAATCTTTTGAAATATCAGTGATAAAAACAAATTGGAATTCATACAGATATATTAATGCAATGAGCTTAGTCACCTTATCATGTGTCACTTTATTTTCTTGTGCGCGCAGTACTTCAGGATTTTGTGATTTTTTCGGCTCGATCAATGGCTTCTCTCGATTCACATCGAGTTTACCAGCATTCAAGCTCCTCTAAAATATAAAAAATACAAATTAATAAAACAAACAAAAAAATTATATAAAACAATTATAATATGATATTGAGTATCTGAAAAATTATATAAATTTATAAGAATAACCTGCTGTGCGCGTCGTTGCAATTCTTGTGTTATGGCTGTACCGAGATCTGTACTCGGGATTGGTGGACCAAGACGTCCCGGGGGTGGCGGTGGAATACGATTATTGCAAGAGGCCGCAGTAGTTGCTTCAGGCAATTTCACAGGTGGCACATTTATTGCTGTTGCTGTAGAGCCAGAAGCGACAGTCGACCCTGGCTCACATGATGAAGTAGATATAGTTGATGACGTCGAGGCTGAATCTTTGCCGCAAGATTCCAAACTCGATTCAGTTTCTGTTGAGCCCGTGCTACCCATTGACATTGTACTACCCATTTGTTTACCCATCGTGATCATTTGCTTCGCTTCTAATTAAGAGTAGATTTTTTTTTTTTTTTGGTTTTTTTTTTTTGTATAACGTATATTACAGTTGTATATTTAATTGTATAATTTAGCAATTTTTATTTACCTGATTGCCATTTGTAGGACATAGGTGGAGGACATGGCGGTGCAGGTGGACTACTTTGATGAACTTCAACAGTCGTAATTGTTTTTCTCTCAATATCTCCGTGACGTTGAATTATATTAGAGTTATTTGAAAAACCATTTTCTTTAGAATTATAGTTAATTCTTTCATCATTTGACTGATTGTACATTCCAACATTTTCTTTTTCATACATCAATCGTCGATTACGCTCATCATGTGGATTCGCATCGAAATCATGACTTTCATAATCCTTAGATGCTACGGGATCATAAAGTGGTTCATTTCCGCTGTCTGAGTGTAACCCATAATTTCCATGGCAGACAGGATGCGATGTAAAGGCGCCTCCAATAATATTTTGCCGATAATTACTTTGATTTACGTGATTCTGATTTATATTCTGATTAACTCGTATAACTGTCGTATTATTTGGTCTGCGTGTCCACTCTGGGCTCTAAATTTTATTCGAAATAGAAAAACAGTTGATTTACCTTATGACTTTTATTTATATATCGGTGTAGTCAGTGGCCGGATATGACGTATTATTATTGGAATGTCGTTCTTTCATTTTTATCGTTGTGGTTTCAATTTTCTTACCTGATCATCTGGATGACTCCACTCTGACGACGAGCAACTGCTTGTAGATAGTGCCAATGGACAGCATGCTCTGGAAATATTCAATAATTTATTTCAAAATTCTGAAATATAATATTTCTTTTGCAACAAATATACAACTTTTCAATTTGACAGCATGTAAAAATAAATCAGAATTATTTTTTACCTTCCATTCCTGTTGCCACACATATCTTCACGCCCATATCGTGACTGCATTCCACCACCATGATGCTGTGGTGATGATGGATTAGTGGGATTATTTGTTGGCGTTGGACTTGGTGTTATTAAACTCGACGTTTCAGAATCATAACCACTGGATCCGCGCATCCACAATGTCTCCGGGCAATCATAAAGACTATTATTGCTTGGTGGTAAAGGACGATTGACAATTAAATCAAGAATTGCTGCACTACGCATAACTTCAATAGCACGTTCAAATGGCAAATCAGTGAGTCGTTGACCATTGCACCATATTATTACATCGCCGGCTTTCAAACCTGCAGCTCGCGCTGGTCCACCCTCTCTTGTTCCCTTAAACAAAAAGAATTTCATTGAAAAGAAAAATTGAAAATGAATTTCGATGTTATTTCAACTAGTCTTCTATTGTAAAATTTATTTATTTATTTATTTATTTTTTGCTTTTACCTGTACTGTTAAACCAGGTACTACTCCTTTGCATACACCACAACCTAATCTTCCTTTTTCACCAACCATCACGCGTATTCGAACTTCATTATAAGGAATGGTTGGGGTATCCGCATCATTATAGTGTGAAAATTGTTGTTGATGTTGATGGTGCTGTTGATGCTGTTGTTGTTGTAGCTGCTGCTGCTGTTGTTGCTGTTGTTGCTGTACCATATGCCACGTAACTGGATCGTTCGGATTGCTGAGGAAAATATTTTGTTCTATTAATCGAGTTTTTTTTTTAAAGGAAAAAAAAAATAATAATGACACAATTTTGACAGTTGCACTATTTGAGAGTAGAATTTTCATTTTTTTTGAAATTTAAATTCAAAATTTTGGAATTCACCACTGACGTCTCATTGTTCGAAAAATAGACTGATACGATTGGTGAATAGTTTTTGGAGTGGATGGTGGGGGGTTATCGTAGGCTCCAGTGATTTTGGAGAAGTTCAAGATTGGCTGGTGCACTCAACCGAAACACAATCAGGGGGTTTATAAGGTGGTGATTTCGGGACGAGAGCTCACTTTCCAATTTCTCTGACTAGAAATAACATGGAAGCCTTCAGATCCTTGATGAACACTATCGGTGTTTCAACTGATTCTTCAGACTTTTCTGATATTTTGCCAGTTGAAATTACCCAAATGATCTTCCGACAATTGGATGGACAATCATTATTGAATGTCGCTCAAGTCTCCCGAAAATGGCTCAAAGTTTGTCGCGGTGATTTCAAACTAAGACAAACCGCTAGACGCCATCTTCGAAAGATACGACGACAATTTTATGATGAATCATCACCCAAAAGTCTGACCAAAAAAAGATCGCAAAAAAATGAAAATAAAGAAAATATAAAAAATCCCCATAAAACTTCCAACAGTCCTCGCCCAACATCTCCCGTTACTTTTGATTTTAGATTCTTAGGTATTTCACCGAGGACATCGCCAAATCAATCTGGACGACGAGACTCTGGATCTCGAAAATCGACAACTCCCACCAGGAGTCTTACTAGGTTTAGATAAATTATAGGTTTAGAATAGGATTAAGTAGATTAAGAGTAGAATTAGATGACAATTGCTGGCCAGCAAAAAGTAGAAATATTATAGAAATTAAATATCCTGACAAAACTATGAGAGTTGCAATGACTAAAATTAACCAAGTCATAACCACTAAGTACAAAATACTTATTAGTTATCATTTGGTTTTTTTTTTTTTTTTTTTTTTTTTTCAAATACTGACACATCTGAAATTATTATTATGTATATACTTGGCGAATTTTAAAATTCCAACCTTCAATTGAATAATCATATAGAATTCTTCATCCAGTACAACGTCGAAAAATTGTATAAATTGTAAAAAAAAAAATCACTTACTCTTTAACAGGTATCATTCCTACACTGCGTATTTTCAAAACAAGTATTTGCTGATTTTTCGCCAAAAGTGCAACTTCTTGATGCACAGCATCCTCCACCGGATATCCATTAACTCTAATAATCTGATCGCCAACCTATCATATAAAAAAAAACAATTTATACCCATCAATTTCTCATTTTTCATCGTCAATCTAAAATACCTTCAATACACAACCAATTTTACATACCCGTAGTCCATTTCGATGCGCTTCACCACCTGGTTGTACATCACTAACATAAAAACCCGCAGCGTACTCGCGTCCACCACGTAGAGAAAATCCAAAACCTGATGCTCCACGACGTCGTAATCGAACATTCCTTGTAACACCAATAACTGCCATTCGACTACCACCAGTGCTTCCATTTCCTGGTCCACCTCCAGCTGATGATGATCCTGTACCAGTGCTCGAGGCACTGGACGATCCTCCAGACCTGAAACAACAATAATAACGATAATCACTACAGATTAAATCAATTCTAATATATAATTTTCATTGCATTCACTCGTTCGTTCACAATCCAATTTATTGAGTGTTGTTCAATTTTAATGGTGATTTTGATTTTACGCGCATATTTCTATCTCATAGATTTCTTTTTCCTTTTTTTTTTTTTTTTTTTTTTTTTATATCCATGAATATATATATTAGCCGGAAGTCTGTTTTCACTCGTAATAATCTGGAATATACACTAATCGCTATCAAGTTAAGTCGCTGAATTTTGCATTTAAATGACAGTTATTAAATTGTGAAGAATAAAAAAAATACAAAAAGAAAAATCACAACTAACCGAGATTATTGTCAATTTTTTTTTTTTTTTATTTTAATTATTATTATAACTATAATTATTTCTCTCTTCTCTCACTATTTGATAAATACATTCACATACACGGATATGTGGAAGTAAATGTGTGTGTCTGTTTGTATACACGTGTGCGTGGAGAAAAACAAGAACAAAATCATAATAAAAATCACTCAACGTTTATATCTACATAGTATCTGAAGATATATAATCACGCGTGAGTTTCACGTAAATCCTGTACATAGTCACTTTTCTATAATTTCTTTTATTTTTCATCTTTTATTTTTTATTTTTTTTTTTTTTCATTCGCCATTTGCGTCAAGATAAATTGTACACACACACATATACACACACTATATATATATATATATTTATTTATATGTTTATATACAAGTGGAAAATACCATTGCGTACGTTTCTAATACTGGGTCACTCGGACATTTCCCATATCACATAAAAATAAGAAAAAAAAAAAAAAGATCACTCTTTCTAAATGAATTAAAAATTTTATGAGTCAGTTTCTTCATCACATAATTTTTAGTTACCATGACTAATCAAGCTAAATATTACATACACAAGTTTATATGTAATATGTGTACATGTGACCGTATAAAATTAATTTTTATACACAATGTATGTACATATAATGTGTTTACATCATAATACAAATTAAAAAAAATTAATATTCTGAAAAAAAAAAAAAATAATAATAAAAATAATAATAACTTGTCCTTTTTACACTTGTTCATTGAGTCTCAACAACATTCATATATGCATTCATATATGTTGTATAATTTTGCCTGTTGTTAAAATGCTTTTACGTGATCAAATATAATATGTGTACACTTCACAACGTGAGTGTGACATCGATTTTAAGAACGTTCACAATACCGTTATAACCCATCTATAAACACTTTATAATTTGTTTGTTTTTTTTTTTTTTTTTTTTCCAACCATTCACACACGTCGATCAACAAAGAAAAAAGAAGATAAAAAAAATAAATAAATAAACAAATGAAATGAAGAACGATATAGTTGAGTCGATTGTTTTACAAATCGCGTGTATTCAAATCACTCAACGAGCACATACTTATCATGATCGTGAATGGAATCAATATACTCATATACATCAATCTACCGGTTCAATAATGAAAAATGAGAATAAATAACATACCAATATCACTATCGCATCATTGTAATTGTGTATGTATGTCAACTGTCTCTTTAACATTATCTAACAATAATTTTTCGATTTTTTTATATTTTATTGATGAAATTTTGAAATGAACATTTTTATTTTTATTTTAAGAAATAAATGAAAAATTATTGTTGACGATAGAGTGTTGTGGTAAGGAATAAACACAATAAAAAAGCAGTTATAGATACATGTGCATACATATAAATGTGAAATGTGGTGTGAAAAATTGTGCGTGATTATTTAATTGGTGGATGGCATTTTAGGATTCGCCAAGTACATCCGTAAAAATAATTTCAGATATGTCAGTATTTGAAAAAAAAAAAAAAAAAAAAAAAAAAAAAAAACCAAGTCATAACTAATAAGTATTTTGTACTTAGTGGTTATGACTTGGTTAATTTTAGTCATTGCAACTCTCATAGTTTTGTCAAGATATTTAATTTTTATAATATTTCTACTTTTTGCTGGCCAGCAATTGTCAACTAATTCTACTCTTAATCTATTTAATCCTATTCTTAACCTATAATTTATCTAAACCTAGTAATGCTCCTCGTGGGAGTTGTCGATTTTCGAGATCCAGAGTCTCGTCGCCCAGATTGATTTGGCGATGTCCTCGGTGAAATACCTAAGAATCTAAAATCAAAAGTAACGGGAGATGTTGGGCGAGGACTGTTGGAAGTTTTATGGGGATTTTTTATATTTTTTATATTTTCTTTATTTTCATTTTTTTGCGATCTTTTTTTGGTCAGACTTTTGGGTGATGATTCATCATAAAATTGTCGTCGTACCTTTCGAAGATGGCGTCTAGCGGTTTGTTTTAGTTTAAAATCACCGCGACAAACTTTGAGCCATTTTCGGGAGACTTGAGCGACATTCAATAATGATTGTCCATCCAATTGTCGGAAGATCATTTGGGTAATTTCAACTGGCAAAATATCAGAAAAGTCTGAAGAATCAGTTGAAACACCGATAGTGTTCATCAAGGATCTGAAGGCTTCCATGTTATTTCTAGTCAGAGAAATTGCAAAGTGAGCTCTCGTCCCGAAATCACCACCTTATAAACCCCCTGATTGTGTTCCGGTTGAGTGCACCAGCCAATCTTGAACTTCTCCAAAATCACTGGAGCCTACGATAACCCCCCACCATCCACTCCAAAAACTATTCATCAATCGTATCAGTCTGTTTTTCGAACAATGAGACGTCAGTGGTGAATTCCAAAATTTTGAATTTAAATTTTCAAAAAAATGAAAATATTATTCCTTAACGGTGCAAAGATGAAGTAGAAAAAAAAAAGCGATACATAGTTAACATAATTGTATTTCAAATCGCGTGTATTTAAATCTCTCAACGGGCACATACTCATCATGATCGTGAGCGGAATCAATATACACATATATATCAATCTACCGGTTGAATAATAAAAAATAATAAAAAAAAAAACATGTCATTGTCACTGTCATCGATGTAATCGTATATCCATGACCATTGTCGCTTTAACATTACCTAACATAATTTTATTTTCTCCTTTCTTCTCTGTTTTACATTTCAAAATGTAACTTTGAAATGAACATGACTTTATTCAGAAAAAACAAATTTAAAAATTATCATTGATAGTAGAGTAGTGACTTAGTGAAAGACAAATGTAAATATTGAACAAATTAAAAAAATTAAAAAAAAAAAAAAGTCAAACAACAAAAAATAGTGAAAATAAATGAGGCTAAAGTATAAGTGAAATAATTCGTATGTTATACGTGTACGGAAACAATCGAGAAACCCAACGGTACAATATCCACACCCTGATCTTTGTCATCCACGTGAATATTTTTTTTTACATTTATTTTTTCCCTACACACATATACCTATATTTATATATTCTTCTTCGTCGAGTTAAATGCAAGCGCGCACACGTGAACAAAGTCAAGTTAAACTCTTATCTCACTACTACTACTACACACAGAAAAACAAAATAGAATTTCCAAATGTATAAAATCATTATGTACAATGTATATATATTCTTATCTTTGTTTTTTATTCATTATTTATTATTATTTATTATTATCTTTATTTTTTTTCGCAATGAATATTCCATTCACAGGGAACAACGGTAAGAATATCCTTTTTCTTAACAATTCCCGCGCATTGCAACTGTTTTTGTTTTTTTTTTTCTTTCTTTTTCCCCTCTCCGCTTCTATTGTTCTTCTTTCGTGCCCTATTTTAGAATGTTAAGAGAAAATATTTTTGATATTAACTAACTTATATATATATATATTTTTTTCCACTATGTTTTTCAATGCAACAATAGTACTTGCAATTGTTAACTGTGATGTCGTGTCAGATTAACCACGACAACGAGCAATGTGTATATTATTTATACATATATATATATATATTATTACGTAGATATTGTCATTAGTGAAACTAAAAGACACAGTTAGATCAAAGTTGTGGCGTTGGTATTGGTGTTAAAATCGTGTGCTGACTTAATATAAGAGAAATTCGACTCTTACCCATTAAATGCACTCGCCAAATTATTACAACAAATATTTCTTTATTTATTTATTTCACTTATAATTTACACTCGAAAAACTATTTACTATAATTTATTATTGTTTATTTATTATTATTATGTATATGTAAGACATAATTCAAATACTTTTCATTGATTCTTTACGATCGTCTCTCTGTTGCATTTTTACATTTAGGAATTTATCGTTTGCGGAAGAAATCAATTTTCAACTCTGCTGGCATTAATATATATTATATATATATATATTTTTTTTTTTCCTCATTCTCTTTTTCTCCCTGTCTTTCTCTCCTTACTCTACTCACCATCCCGTTTTTTTTTTTTTTAAATTTTTAACCCATATAAATATTTATGTATTATTTATACCATGTGGAAATTTTTTCTATATAACTTTCCAACAGTTC